>CM073606.1:19756095-19980943 GCA_037074985.1 Solanum bulbocastanum | reverse complement strand
CACTTAACCTTTAAAAACCCTAAAAACCAAAAAACCCCTAAACCTAAAAAAACTCAATCTCAAAAACCTATAAAGCCCTAAATCGTATATACTAAACCCTACAACACATAAATAAACCCTAAGCCTTAAACCCTATACCTATAAACTCCTACAAACCCTTAACCTAAAAAACCCAAAGCCCTAAAATCTAAAAACCTAAATAAAACCCTAAACCTAAAAAACCCCAAGCCCTAAAACCTAACCTAAAACTATAAATCCTAAACCTAAAACCTTAAGAAACACTAAACCTTAAACCTTAAGAATCTCTAAATCCTATAAACCCTAAAATAAACCTTAAAAGCCATTTAAAACCCCAAGTTCTAAACCAGAAACCCTAAGAAACACTCAACCCTTAGAAACCCTAAAATACCCTAAACTTAAAAAACTCTAAGCTTTAAACCCTATCAAGCCCTAAATCATATATGCCTAACCCTAAAATAGACAAAAAACCCTAAGCCCTAAATCAAAAACCTATAAAACTCTAAAAACCATTAATCTAAAAAACCCAAAGCCCTACACCATAAAAATCCTAGATAAAACCTTTAACCTAAAACACAAGACCTAAAAAAAATGAAGCCCTAAACCCTAAACCCTAACATAAATCCTTAGATTCTAAACCTAAAAATCTAAGAAACCTAAACCCAAGACCGTAAGAAACCATAAATCTTATAAACCCTAATATAAACACTACAAAACATTTAAAACCTCGACAACACCCTAAGCTCTAAATCTTAAATCCTAAAAAATCCATAAATCTTAAACTGAAAAAAACACAAAAAAACCCTAAATGCTAATCAATAGAAAAATCTAAGAAACACTTAACCCTTAAAAACACTAAGATAACCCAAAAAACGTAAACCTAAAAAGACTCTAAGCTCTAAACCATTTAAAACATCTACAAAACCCTAACCTCTAAACACTAAATCCTAAAAAACTATAAACCCTAAACCTAAAAATTAGAAGGAAAAAAAGGCCTAAGGCCTAAACCTTAAACCCTAAACAATGGTAAGAAACAGTTAAACCTTGAAAACCATAAAAACCCTTAAACCTAAAAAAGTCAAAACTCCAAACCCTATATATCCCTAAATCGTATATGCTAAATCCTAAAAAAAGACAAATAAAACTCTAAGCCTTGAACCTTCAACCTATAAAACCCTAAAAACCTAGATAATATCCTTACCCTAAACCTAAAAAACCCTAAACCGTAACCTAAAACTCTATATCCTAAACCTAAAAACCCTAAGAAACCCTAAATTCTATAAACCCTAAAATAAACCCTTAAAACAATAAAGCCCTTAATCATATATGCTAAACCCTAACAAACACACAAAGAACCCCAAATCCCTAAAGCCAAAACCTATAAAATCCAAAAAAACCTTAATCTAAAAAACCCAAAGCACTAAACCCTAAAAACCTAGTTGAAACCATTAACCTTAAACCCTAAACCGAAAAAATCCCTAGGCCCCAAACACTAAACCCTAACCTAAAATCCTAAATCCTAAACTTAAAACCCCTAAAAACTCAAAACCCCTGCACCTAAAAGTGTCTAAGCTCCATACCCTATAAATCCATAAATCATATAAGCTAAACCTTAAAAAACTAACAAAAAAAAAACCCAAGCCTTAAATCCTAAACCTAATACCCTAAATCCTAAACCTAAAACCATAAATCCAAAACCTAAAACGCTAAATCCTAAGCCTAAAACCCTAAACCTTAACCTAAAACCCTAAATCCTAAGCCTAAAACCCTAAACCTTAACCTAAAACCCTAAATCCTAAACCTAAAAACCCTAAGAAACCCTAAACCCTAACCTTAAGAAAACCTAAATGCTAAAAACCTAAATCAAACCCTAACAACAATTTAAAAAGCTTAAAAATCCTAAGATCTAAACCATAAATCCTAAAAATTCGTGAATCCTAAAAAAACACAAAAAGTCCCTTAGCCCTATACCCTAAAAAACCCTAAAAAGACATAAAAACCCCTAAACCTAAAAAACTATAAGCTATAAACCCCATAAAGTGCTGAATTGTATTTGCTAAAACATAAAAAACACAAATAAAAAAACAAAAAAAAAAAAACCCTAAGCCCTAAACCCAAAACCTATAAAATCCTAAAAAAAACTTACCTAAAAAACCCACAGACTTTAACCTTAAAAACCTAGACAAAACTCTAACTCTAAAAAAACCAAGATAAAACCCTAAACCTATAAAATCCTAAGAAGCCCTAGCCTAAAAAACCCAAAGCCTTAAATCCTAAACTAGATAATACCCTTAACCTAAAACCCTAAACCTAAAATCTTAATCCTAAACCTAAAACCCAAAGAAACCCTAAACCCTAAATCATAAAAAACCATAAATCCTATAAATCCTAATAACAATTTAAAACCCTACAAAACACTAAGCTCTAAACCCTAAATCCTAAAAATTTGTAAACCCTAAACATAAAAAACACAACAAAACCCAAACCCTTAAACCTTAAAAAACCCTAAGAAACACTTATCCCTTAAAAAACTTTAAAAAATCCTAAATCCCTTAAACCTAAACAAAAAGAAGCTAAGCTATAAACCCCATAAAGCCCTAAATCATATATGCTAAACGCAAAAAAATACAAAAAAAAAAAAAAACCTAAGCCCTAAATCCTAAACCTATAAAACCCTAAAAAACATTAACCTAAAATAATCCAAAGTTCTAAACCATACAATTCTTGATAAAACCCATAACCTATAACCCTAAACCTAAAAAAAAACTAAGCCCTAAACTCTAAAACCTAACCTAAAACCCTAAATCCCAAACCGATAATCGTAAGAAACCCTAAACCCTAAACCTTAAGAAATCCTAAATCCTACAAACCCTAAAATAAACCCTAAAAACCATTTAAAACCCCGATAACACCCTAAAAACCCTATGCTCTAAACCATAAATCCTAAATATTTAAAAACCCTAAACCCAAAAAAAAAAAAACCTCATCCCTAAATCCTAAAAAGCCCTAAATGACACTTAACCCTTAAAAACCCAAAAAAAAACCCAAGAACCTCTAAACCTAAAAAACTCTAAGCTCTAAACCCTATAAAGCTCTAAATCGTATATACTAAACCCTAAAAAACACAAGAAAAACCCCATGTCCTAAACCTTAAACCTATAAAACCCTAAAAACCCCAATGCCTTAAACCCCAAAATCCCAGATAAAACCATTAACCTAAAACCCTAAACCTAACAAAATCGTAAGCCATAAACCATAAATCCCTAAGAAACCCTAAAACTTAAGAATCCCTAAATCCTAAAAAAACACCATAAAAACCATTTAAGATACCAAAAAAACCGTAAGCTCTAAACCCTAAATCCTCATAATATAGAAACACTAACATAAAAACACACAAAAAAAACCATAAGCCCGAAACCCTAAACCCTATAAAACCCTAAAAAACAATTAACCCTTAAAAATTCTAAAGAATACAAAAACCCCTAAACCTAAAAAATTGTAAGCTCTAAACCGTATAAATCCCTATATCATTTATTCTAAACCCCAAAATCAAAAAACAAAAACCCTAAATAAAACCCTTAACCTAAAACCCTAGACCTAAAAAAACATGAAGCCCTAAACCCTAAATCCTAAGATTCTAAATCTAAAACCCTGAACCCTAGAACTTAAGAAATCATAAATCCTATAAACACTAATATAAACATTGCAAAGCATTTAAAACCTCTACAAAACCCTAAACTCTAAACCCTAAATCCTAAAAAATTGGTAAATCTTAAACTTAAAAAGCACAAAAAAAAAAACCTAATCCCTAATCAATCGAAAACACTAAGAAACATTTAACCCTTAAAATCACTAAGAAAACCCAAAAACTCCTACACCATAAAACTCTAAGTTCTAAACAATTTAAAACCCCTACAAAACCCTAACCTCTAAACACTAAATCCGAAAAAGCCATAAACCCTAAACCTAAAAATCAAAAGAAAAAAAAACCCTAAGGCCTAAATCCTAAACCCTAAAAATGCCGTAAGAAACACTTAAACCTTGAAAACCCTAAAAACCCCCTAAACCTAAACAAGTCTAAGCTCCAAACACTATAAACCCCTAAATATTATATGCTAAACCCTAAAAAATAAAAATAAAAAACCCTAATTCTTGAAACCTAAACATATAAAACACTAAAAACCTAGGTAAAATCCATAACCCTAAAAAACCCCCTGAAAACCGTTTAAAACCCCTAAACACCCTAAGATTTAAACCCTACCACCTTAAAATCTGTAAACCCTAACACTTAAAACACAAAAAAATCCTTAGCCCTAAAAAACCCTAAGAAACACTTAACCATTAAAAACCATACTAAAACCCAAAAGCCCCTGAGCCTAAAAAACTCTAAGCTCAAAATCATACAAAGCCCTAAATAGTATATGCTAAACCCTAAAAAACACAAAATAAACCCTAAGCTCTAAACCGTAAACCTATTAAATCCGAATGAATCTAAACCTAAAAAACCAAAACCCTAAACCCTTAAAACCTAGACAAAACACATAAACTAAAACCCTAAACCTAATAAAACCCTAAGCACTAAAACTAAACCCTAACCTAAAACTCTAATTCCCATACCTAAACCCTAACCTAAAAATATATCCTATAAACTCTAAAAATAATTTAAAACCCCCAAAAACAATAATCTCAAAACCCTTAATTCTAACAATCTATAAACCCTAAACCTTAAACACACTAAATAACCCTTAGCCCTAGACCCTAAACCTTCAAAGACCCTAAGAAACACTTAAGCCTGAAAAACCTTAAAAAAACCCAAAAACCCCTAAACCAAAAAAACTCTATGCTCTTAACCGTATAAAGCCCCAAATCATTTATTCTAAACACTAAAAAACCCAAAGCCCTAAACCCTAGGATCATAGATAAAACCCTTAACCTAAAACCCTAATCAAAAACCCTAAAAACCCTAAACCTTAAGATTCCCTAAATCATACAAACCCTAACATAAACCCTAAACACCATATAAACACAAGAAAAACCCTATGTCCTAAACCTTAAACCTATAAAACCCTAAAAACCCCAATGCCTTAAACCCCAAAATCCCAGATAAAACCATTAACCTAAAACCCTAAACCTAACAAAATCCTAAGCCATAAACCATAAACCCTAACATAAATCCCTAAGAAACCCTAAAACTTAAGAATCCCTAAATCCTATAAATCCTAAAAAAACACCATAAAAACCATTTAAGATACCAAAAAAACCGTAAGCTCTAAACCCTAAATCCTCAAAATACAGAAACACTAACATAAAAACACACAAAAAAAACCATAAGCCCGAAACCCTAAACCCTATAAAACCCTAAAAAACAATTAACCCTTAAAAATTCTAAAGAATACAAAAACCCCTAAACCTAAAAAATTGTAAGCTCTAAACCGTATAAATCCCTATATCATTTATTCTAAACCCCAAAATCACAAAACAAAAACCCTAAATAAAACCCTTATCCTAAAACCCTAGACCTAAAAACACATGAAGCCCTAAACCCTAAATCCTAAGATTCTAAATCTAAAACCCTAAACCCTAGAACTTAAGAAATCATAAATCCTATAAACACTAATATAAACATTGCAAAGCATTTAAAACCTCTACAAAACCCTAAACTCTAAACCCTAAATCCTAAAAAATTGGTAAATCTTAAACTTAAAAAGCACAAAAAAAAAAACCTAATCCCTAATCAATCGAAAACACTAAGAAACATTTAACCCTTAAAATCACTAAGAAAACCCAAAAACTCCTACACCATAAAACTCTAAGTTCTAAACAATTTAAAACCCCTACAAAACCCTAACCTCTAAACACTAAATCCGAAAAAGCCATAAACCCTAAACCGATAAATCAAAAGAAAAAAAAAACCTAAGGCCTAAATCCTCAACCCTAAAAAAGCCGTAAGAAACACTTAAACCTTGAAAACCCTAAAAACCCCCTAAACCTAAACAAGTCTAAGCTCCAAACACTATAAACCCCTAAATATTATATGCTAAACCCTAAAAAATAAAATAAAAATAAAAAACCCTAATTCTTGAAACCTAAACATATAAAACACTAAAAACCTAGGTAAAATCCATAACCCTAAAGAACCCCCTGAAAACCGTTTAAAACCCCTAAACACCCTAAGATCAAAACCCTACCACCTTAAAATCTGTAAACCCTAACACTTAAAACGCAAAAAAATCCTTAGCCCTAAAAAACCCTAAGAAACACTTAACCATTAAAAACCGTACTAAAACCCAAAAGCCCCTAAGCCTAAAAAACTCTAAGCTCAAAATCATACAAAGCCCTAAATAGTATATGCTAAACCCTAAAAAACACAAAAAAAAACCTAAGCTCTAAACCCTAAATCTATTAAATCTGAATGAATCTAAACCTAAAAAACCAAAACCTTAAACCCTTAAAACCTAGACAAAACACATAAACTAAAACCCTAAACCTAAAAAATCCCTAAGCACTAAAACTAAACCCTAACCTAAAACTCTAATTCCCATACCTAAACCCTAATCTTAAAACATATCCCATAAACCCTAAAAATAATTTAAAGACCCCCCCCCCCCCCTTAAAAGAACAATAATCTCAAAACCCTTAATTCTAAATATCTATAAAACCTAAACCTTAAACACACAAAATAACCCTAAGCCCTAGACCCTAAACCTTCAAAGACCCTAAGAAAGACTTAAGCCTGAAAAACCTTAAAAAAACACAAAAACCCCTAAACCAAAAAAACTCTATGCTCTTAACCGTATAAAGCCCCAAATCATTTATGCTAAACACTAAAAAAACCCAAAGCCCTAAACCCTAGGATCTTAGATAAAACCCTTAACCAAAAACCCTAATCAAAAACCCTAAAAACCCTAAACCTTAAGATTCCCTAAATCATACAAACCATAACATAAACCCTAAAAACCATATAAACCCCTAAAAAGCCGAATCTCTAATCCCTAAATCAAGAAAATCCGTAAACCCTAAACCTAAAAGACATAAAAAAAAAATAACTTAAGCCCTAAACCATAAATCTTAAAAAACCCTTAGATACACTTAATCCTTAAAAATATTAAAAACCCTAAACATAAAAAACTATAAGCTCTAAACCCTATAAAGCCATAAGTCATATAAGTTAAACCCTAAAAAACCCTATGGCCTAAACCCTAAACCTATAAAACCATAAAAAAATTAACCCAAAAAATCCAAATCCCTAAACCCTAAAAACCTAGATAAAACCCTTTACCTAAAACCCTAAAGCTAAAAAAGCCACCCTAAGCCCTTAACCCGAAACTCTAACAAAAAACCCTAAATCCTAAACCTAAACCAGGAGAAAGACTAAGCCTAATACCTAAAGAAAACCTAAATCCCATAAACACTAAAATAAACCCTAAGTTCTATACCCTAAATCCTAAAAATCCATAAACCTAAAAAGCCTTTAAGGCCTAAACCCTAAACCCTAACCTAAAACACTAAATCCTAAACCTAAACCCTAACCTAAAAACCTAAATTCTAAAAGTTGATAAACCCAAAACCTAAAAACACACAAAAAACTCTAAGACCTAAATCATAAACCTTAAAAAACCATAAGAAACACTTAACCATTACAAATCCTAAAAACCCCAAAAATCCCTAAATAGAAAAAACTCTAAGCTCTAAACACTATAAAGCCCTAAATCGTATATGCTAAACCCTAAAAGATACAAAAAACCCTAAGCCCTATACCCTAAACTTGAAACCCAAAAAACCTAAAGCCTTAAACCTTAAAAACATAGATAAAACCCTTAACCTATAACCCTAAACCCAAAGCCCTAACCTAAAATCCTAAATTCTAAACCTAAAACCCTAAGAAATCCTGAACCTTAAGCTATAAGAAAACCTAAATACTATGAACCCTAAAATAAACCCTAAAAACAGTTTAAAACCCCTAAAAAACCCTAAGCTCTAAATCCTAAACCCTAAAAAAACCCCAAAAAAAACACTTAACACTTAAAAACCCAAAAAAATACAGAAACTCTTAACTTTGGAAAACTCTAACCTCCAAACCCTATAAAGCCTTAAATCATATATGCTTAACCCTAAAAAACACCATAAAAAAAAATCATAAGCCCTAAACCTAAACCTATAAAACTATAAAAACCCTTAACCCAAAAAACCCAAATCCTTAAAGCATAAAAACCCAAATAAAACCCTAAACTTAAAACACCAAACCTAAAAAAACCCTTCGCCCTAAACCCTCAACCATAACATTTAACCCTAAACCTAAAACACACAAATAAAAAAACAAAAAAAAAAACCCTAAGCCCTAAACCCAAAACCTATAAAATCCTAAAAAAAACTTACCTAAAAAACCCACAGACTTTAACCTTAAAAACCTAGACAAAACCCTAACTCTAAAAAAACCAAGATAAAACCCTAAACCTATAAAATCCTAAGAAACCCTAGCCTAAAAGACCCAAAGGCTTAAATCCTAAACTAGATAATACCCTTAACCTAAAATCCTAAACCTAAAATCTTAATCCTAAACCTAAAACCCAAAGAAACCCTAAACCCTAAAACTTAAAAAAACATAAATCCTATAAATCCTAATAACAATTTAAAACCCTACAAAACACCAAGCTCTAAACCCTAAATCCTAAAAAACACAACAAAACCCAAACCCTTAAACCTTAAAAAACCCTAAGAAACACTTATCCCTTAAAAAACTTTAAAAAATCCTAAATCCCTTAAACCTAAACAAAAAGAAGCTAAGCTATAAACCCCATAAAGCCCTAAATCATATATGCTAAATGCAAAAAAACACACAAAAAAAAACCTAAGCCCTAAATCCTAAACCTATAAAACCCTAAAAAACATTAACCTAAAATAATCCAAAGTTCTAAACCATAAAATTCTTGATAAAACCCATAACCTATAACCCTAAACCGAAAAAAAAACTAAGCCCTAAACTCTAAAACCTAACCTAAAACCCTAAATCCCAAACCGATAATCGTAAGAAACCCTAAACCCTAAACCTTAAGAAATCCTAAATCCTACAAACCCTAAAATAAACCCTAAAAACCATTTAAAACCCCGATAACACCCTAAAAACCCTATGCTCTAAACCATAAATCCTAAATATTTAAAAACCCTAAACCCAAAAAAAAAAAAAAAACCTCATCCCTAAATCCTAAAAAGCCCTAAATGACACTTAACCCTTAAAAACCCAAAAAAAACCCAAGAACCCCTAAACCTAAAAAACTCTAAGCTCTAAACCCTATAAAGCTCTAAATCGTATATACTAAACCCTAAAAAACACAAGAAAAACCCTATGTCCTAAACCTTAAACCTATAAAACCCTAAAAACCCCAATGCCTTAAACCCCAAAATCCCAGATAAAACCATTAACCTAAAACCCTAAACCTAACAAAATCCTAAGCCATAAACCATAAACCCTAACATAAATCCCTAAGAAACCCTAAAACTTAAGAATCCCTAAATCCTATAAATCCTAAAAAAACACCATAAAAACCATTTAAGATACCAAAAAAACCGTAAGCTCTAAACCCTAAATCCTCAAAATACAGAAACACTAACATAAAAACACACAAAAAAAACCATAAGCCCGAAACCCTAAACCCTATAAAACCCTAAAAAACAATTAACACTTAAAAATTCTAAAGAATACAAAAACCCCTAAACCTAAAAAATTGTAAGCTCTAAACCGTATAAATCCCTATATCATTTATTCTAAACCCCAAAATCACAAAACAAAAACCCTAAATAAAACCCTTAACCTAAAACCCTAGACCTAAAAACACATGAAGCCCTAAACCCTAAATCCTAAGATTCTAAATCTAAACCTAGACCTAAAAAAACATGAAGCCCTAAACCCTAAATCCTAAGATTCTAAATCTAAAACCCTAAACCCTAGAACTTAAGAAATCATAAATCCTATAAACACTAATATAAACATTGCAAAGCATTTAAAACCTCTACAAAACCCTAAACTCTAAACCCTAAATCCTAAAAAATTGGTAAATCTTAAACTTAAAAAGCACAAAGAAAAAAACCTAATCCCTAATCAATCGAAAACACTAAGAAACATTTAACCCTTAAAATCACTAAGAAAACCCAAAAACTCCTACACCATAAAACTCTAAGTTCTAAACAATTTAAAACCCCTACAAAACCCTAACCTCTAAACACTAAATCCGAAAAAGCCATAAACCCTACACCTAAAAATCAAAAGAAAAAAAAACCCTAAGGCCTAAATCCTCAACCCTAAAAAAGCCGTAAGAAACACTTAAACCTTGAAAACCCTAAAAACCCCCTAAACCTAAACAAGTCTAAGCTCCAAACACTATAAACCCCTAAATATTATATGCTAAACCCTAAAAAAAAAAAAAAAAAAAAAAAAAAAAAAAAAAAAAACCCTAATTCTTGAAACCTAAACATATAAAACACTAAAAACCTAGGTAAAATCCATAACCCTAAAAAACCCCCTGAAAACCGTTTAAAACCCCTAAACACCCTAAGATCTAAACCCTACCTCCTTAAAATTCATAAACCCTAACACTTAAAACACAAAAAAATCCTTAGCCCAAAAAAACCCTAAGAAACACTTAACCATTAAAAACCGTACTAAAACCCAAAAGCCCCTAAGTCTAAAAAACTCTAAGCTCTAAATCCTACCAAGTCCTAAATAGTATATGCTAAACCCTAAAAAACACAAAAAAAAACCTAAGCTCTAAACCCTAAATCTATTAAATCTGAATGAATCTAAACCTAAAAAACCAAAACCTTAAACCCTTAAAACCTAGACAAAACACATAAACTAAAACCCTAAACCTAAAAAAACCCTAAGCACTAAAACTAAACCCTAACCTAAAACTCTAATTCCCATACCTAAACCCTAATCTAAAAACATATCCCATAAAACCTAAAAATAATTTAAAGACCCCCCCCCCCCCTTAAAAAAACAATAATCTCAAAACCCTTAATTCTAAATATCTATAAAACCTAAACCTTAAACACACAAAATAACCCTAAGCCCTAGACCCTAAACCTTCAAAGACCCTAAGAAACACTTAAGCCTGAAAAACCTTAAAAAAACCCAAAAACCCCTAAACCAAAAAAACTCTATGCTCTTAACTGTATAAAGCCCCAAATCATTTATGCTAAACACAAAAAACACAAAAAAACCCAAAGCCCTAAACCATAAAAACCCTAGATAAAAACCTTAACCTAAAACCCTAGACCTAAAAAACATGAAGCCCTAAACCCTAAACCCTAAATCTTTAGATTCTAAACCTAAAATTCTAAGAAACCCTAAACCGTAGACCTTACGAAACCATAAATTTTATAAACCCTAATATAAACACTACAAAGAATTTAAAACCTCTACAAAACCCTATGCTCTAAACCCTCAATCCTAAAAAATCCATAAATCTTAAACTGAAAAAACACAAAAAAAAAACCCTAAACCCTAATCAATAGAAAGCCCAAAGAAACACTTAACTCTTAAAAAAACTAAGAAAACCCAAAACCCCTACACCTAAAAAAACTCTAAGCGCTAAACCATTTAAAACCCCTACAAAACCCTAACCTCTAAACACTATATGCTAAATGACCATAAACCCTAAACCTAAAAATCAAAAAAAAAAAAACCCGAAGGCCTAAACCCTAAACCCTAAAAAGTCATAAGAAACACTTAAACCTTGAAAACATAAAAAACCCCTAAACCTAGAAAAGTCTAAGCTCCAAACCCTATAAATTCCTAAATCGAATAAGCTAAACCCTAAAAAAACACAAAAGACATCGTATGGCCTGAACCCTAAACCTATAAAACTCTAAAACCCTAGATAAAATTCTTAACGTAAACCCCTAAATCTAAAAAACCCTAAACCGTAACTTAAAACTCTATATCCTAAACCTAAAAACCCTAAAAAACCCTAAACCCTAACCTTAAGAAACCCTAAATCCTATAAACCCTAAAACAGACCCTTAAAACAATAAAGCCCATAATCGTATATGCTAAACCCTAATAAACACACAAAGAACCACAAATCCCTAAAGCCTTCACCTATAAAATCCAAAAAAATCCCTTAGTCTGAAAAACCCAAAGAACTAAACCCTAAAAACCTAGATAAAACCATTAACCTTAAACCCTAAATCTAAAAAAAAACCCTAAGCCCTAAACACTAAACCCTTACCTAAAACCCTAAATCCTAAACTTAAAACCCTTAAAAACTCAAACACCGCTAAACCTAAAAGAGTCTATGCTCTAAACCCTATAAATCCGTAAATCAAATAAGCTAAACCCTAAAAAACACACAAAAAAAAAACTTAAGCCTTGAACCCTAAACCTAATACCCTAAATCCTAAACCTAAAATGCTAAATCCTAAACCTAAAAACCCTTAGAGACCCTAAAACCAAACCTTAAGAAACCCTTAATCCTATAAAACCTATAACAAACCATAAAAACAATTTAAAACCCCTAAATATCCTAAGATCTAAACCCTACATACTGAAATTCTGCGAACCCTAAAAAAACACAAAAAATCCCAAAGCCCTATACCCTACACCCTAAAAACCCCTAAGAAGCACTTACCCTTTAAAAATCCTAGAAAGACCCAAAAACCCCTAAACCTAAAAAACTCTTAGCTCTAAACCCTATAAAGCCTGAAATTGTATATGCTAAACCCTATAAAACACATATAAAACTAACATAAAAAACCCTAAGCCTTAAACCCTAAACATATAAAATCCTAAAAAACCTTACCTAAAAAACCCAAAGACTTAAACCCTAAAAACCTAGATAAAACTCTAAACAAAAAAAAATAACCAAGATAAAACCCTAAACCAATAAAATCCTAAGAAACCTTAGACTAAAAACCCCAAAGCCTTCAACCCTAAACTAGATAATACCCTTATCCTAAAATCCTAAACCTTAAAAAACCCTAAGCCCTAAACCCTAAACCAAAAATATTAATCCTAAACCTGAAATCCAAATACACCCTAAACCCTAAAACTTAAGAAACCCTAAATCCTATAACCAATAAAAACAATTTAAAACCCTAAGAAACACTTAACCCTTAAAAACCTTAAAAATATGAAATCCCTTAAACCTAAAAAAACACAAAGCTCTAAACCCTACAAAGCCCTAAATCATATATGCTAAACCCTAAAAAATACAAAAAACCCTATGCCCCTAAATCCTAAATTTATTAAACCCTAAAAACCTTAATCTAAATTTTCCAAAGCCCAAAAACCTAAAAACCTAGTTAAATCCTTAACCTAAAAACAACCCTAAGCCCTAAGCCCTAAACCCTAAATCTAAAAAAACAAAAAGAAAACCTAAGCCCTAAACCGTTAGCCCTTAAAAACCCTAAAAACCCCCAAAACCCCTAAACCTAAAAAACTATAAGATCTAAACCCTATAAAGCCCTAAATCATTTATGCTAAACCCTTGAAAAACCCTACGAAACACTTAACCCTAAATAACCCAAAAACACCTAAACCTAAAAAACTCTAAGCTCCAAACACTATAAAGCCCTAAATTGTATATGCTAAACCCTAAAAACACACAAAAAAAACCTATGCCCTAAATGCCATATCTATAAAACCTTCAAAAACCTTAACCTACAAAACCCTAAGCCCTAAACCCTAAACCTATAAAAGCCTAAAAAACCTTAACCTAACAAACCCAAATCCCTAAACCCTAAAAGCATATATAAAACCCTCAACCTAAAATTCTAAACCTAAAAAACCCCTAAGCCCTAAACCATAAACCCTAACCTAAAACTCTAATCGTACACCTAAAACCTTGAAAAACTCTAAATCCTATAAACACTAAAATAAACAGTAATTTCCATTTAATACCCCTACAAAACCCTAAGCTCCAAATCATAAACCCTAAAAACACCATAAGAAACACTTAACCCTTAAAAACCTTAAAAAAACCGTAAACCAAAAAAACTCTTAGCTTTAAACCATATCAAGCCCTAAATCTTATATGCTTACCCTAAAATACATAAAAAAACCCTAAGCCCTAAACCATAAACCTATAAAACTCTAAAAACCTTAACCTACAAAACCCAAAGCCCTAAACCATAAAACCGTAGATAAAACCCTTAACCTAAAACCCTAGACATAAAAACAGTGAAGCCATAAACCCTAAACCCTAACCTAAATCCTGAGATTCTAAACCTAAAACTCTAAGAAACCCAAAACCTAGACCTTAAGAAACCATAAATCTTATAAACCCTAATATAAACACTACAAAGCATTTAAAACCTCTACAAAACCCTAAGCTCTAAACCCTAAATCCTAAAAAATCCATAAATTTTAAAATGAAAAAACACAAAAAAGAAAACCCTAAACCCTTATCAATAGAAAACCCTAAGAAACACTTAACACTTAAAAACACTAAGAAAACCCAAAAACCCCTACATCTAAAAAATCTCTAAGCTCTAAACCATTTAAAACCCCTACAAAACCCTAACCTCTAAACACTAAATCCTAAAAATCAAAAGAAGAAAAAAACCCTAAGGCCTAAACCCTAAACCCTAAAAGGACATAAGAAACACTTAAACCTTGAAAACCTTAAAACCCCCTAAACCTAGAAAAGCCTAAGCTCCAAACCCAATAAATCCCTAAATCGTATACGCTAAACCCCAAAAAAACGTAAAAAAAAATCGTAAGTCTTGAACCCTAAACCTATAAAACCCAAAAACCCTAGATAAAATCCTTAACCTAAAACACTAAACCTAAAAATCCCTAAACCATAACCTAAAACTCCATATCCTAAACCTAAAAACCCTAAGAAACCCTAAACCCTAACCTTAAGAAACCCTAAATCCTATAAACCCTCAAATAAACCCTTAAAACAATAAAACCCATAAACGTATATGCTAAACCCTAACAAACACACAAAGAACCCCAAATCCCTTAAGCCTAAACCTATAAAGTCCAAAACAAAAACCTTAATCTAAAAAATCCACGAACTAAACCCTAAAAACCTAGATAAAACCAATAACCCTAAACCCTAAAGCTAAAAAAAACCCTAGGCTATAAACAGTAAACCCTAACCTAAAACCCCAAATCCTAAACTTAAAATCCCTATAAACTCAAAAACCCCTAAACCTAAAAGAGTCTAAGCTTCAAATCGTATAAATCCCTAAATCATATAAGCTAAACACTAAAAAACACAAAAAAAAATACTAATCCTTGAACCCTAAACCTAAAACCGTAAATCCTAAACCTAAAACCATAAATCCTAAACCTAAAACACTAAACCCTAACCTAAGACTCTAAATCCTAAACCTAAAAAGCCTAAGAAACCCTAAACCCCAACCTTAAGAAACCCTAAATCCTATAAAACCTAAGACAATCCCTAAAAACAATTTAAAACCACTAAAAATCCTAAGAACTAAACCCTAAATACTAAAAATCCATGAACCCTTAAAAAAACAGAAACAACCCCTAAGACCTATACCCTACGCCCTAAAAACCCTAAGAAACACTTATTCTTTAAAAACAATAAAAGACCAAAAAATCCCCAAACCTAAAAAATTCTAAGCTCTAAACCCTATAAAGCCCTAAATTGTATATGCTAAACCCTAAAAAACACAAAATAAGAAAAGAAAAAGAAAAACCCTTAAGCCCTAAACCCTAAACCTATAAAATCCTAAAAACTCTTACCTAAAAAACCCAAAGATTTAAACCTTAAAGACCAAGATAAAACCCTAAACCTAAAAAAATCGAGATAAAACACTAAACCTATAAAATCCTAAGACACCATAGCCTAAAAATTCCAAAGTCTTAAACCCTAAACTAGATAATACCCTTAACCTAAAACCCTAAACCTTAAAAAACCCTAAGCCCCAAACCCTAAACCTATAATCATAATCCTAAACCTAAAACCCAAAGAAACCCTAAGCCCTAAAAACAATTTAAAACCCCTATAAAACACTAAGCTCTAAACCCTAAATCCTAAAAATCTGTAAGCCCTAGACATAAAAAACACAACAACACCCAAGCCCCTAAACCTTAAACCTTAAAAAAACCCTAAGAAATACTTAACCCAAAAAAACCTTAAAAAATCCAAAATCAGCTAAACCCAAAAAAAAAAAAAACTAAGCTCTAAACCCTATAAATCCTAAAATCACATATGCTAAACGCTAAAAAACACAAAAAAAAACCTATGACCTAAACCCTAAACCTATAAAACCCTAAAAAACATTAACCTAACAAAACCAAAACCCCTAAACCCTAAAATCCAAGTTAAAACCCTTAACCTATAACCCTAAACATAAAAAAAACCTATGCCCTAAACACTAAAGCCTAACCTAAAACTCCAAATCCCAAACCTATAACCCTAAGAAACCCTAAACCCTAAACATTAAGAAACCCTAAATCTTATAAACCCTAAAATAAACCCTAGAAACCATTTAAAACACCTAAAAACCCTTACCTCTAAACCTTAAATCCTAAAAATTTAAAAACCCTAGACCAAAAAAAAAACCCAAGCCCTAATCCCTAAAAAACCCTAAGAAACACTAAATCCTTAAAAACCCTAAAAAACCCAATAACCCCCAAAACTAAAAATTTGTAAGCTCTAACCCCTATACACCCTAAATCATATATGTTAAACCCTAAAAAACGCAAAAAAAAAATCCCTAAGCCCTAAACCTTAAACCTACAAAACCCTAAAAACCCCAAAGCCTTAAACCCCAAAATCCCATATAAAACCCTTAACCTAACAAAACCCTATATCATAAACCCTAAACCCTAACATAAATCCCTAAGAAACCCTAAACATTAAAAATCCCTAAATCCTATAAATCCTAAAATAAACCATAAAGACCATTTAAAACACCAAAAAAACCCTAAGCTCTAAACCCTAAACCCTAAAAATATGTAAACCCCAAACAATAAAAAATACAACAAAACCCAAAGCCGTAAACCTTAAACCTTAAAAAACCCTAAGAAATAGTTAACCCTTAAAAACCTTAAAGAATCCAAAAACCCTTAAACCTAAAAAAAATTCTAATCTCTAAACTCTATAAATCCCCAAATCATATATGCTAAACGCTAAAAAACACAAAAAAAAAACCCAAAGCCATAAACCCTAAAATCCTAGATAAAACCTTAACCTATAACCCTAAACCTACAAAAAAACTAAGCCCTAAACCCTAACCTAAAACTCTAAATCCTAAACCTATAATATCAAGAAACCCTAAACCCTAAATCTTAAGAAAACCTAAATCCTACAAACCCTAAAATAAACCCTAAAAACCATTTAAAACCCCCTAAAAACCCTAAGTTCTAAATCCTTAGTCCTAAAAAATTAAAAACCCTCAACCGAGAAAACCCTTGTCCCTAAACCTTAAATTCTAAAAAATCCTAAGAAACACTTAACCCTTAAAAACCCATATAACTGAATAACCCCTAAACCTAAAAAACACTAAGCTATACACCCTATATAGACCTAAATATTATATTCTAAACCCTAAAAAATGCAAAAAAAAAAATACTCTTGGCCCTAACATTAAACCTATAAAACCCCAAAAAACCCAAAGCCTTAAACACCAAAATCTCAAATAAAACCCTAAACCTAAAACCCTATACCTTACAAAACCAAAAGACATAAACCCTAAAACCTAACATAAATCCCTAAGAGACCCTAAACCTTAAGAATCCCTAAATCCTACAAACCCTAAAATAAACCATAAAGGCCATTTCAAACCCCCAAAAAAACCTAAGCTCTAAAGCCAAAATCCTAAAAATCCACATACCCTAACCTAAAAACACACAAGAAAAAAAAACCTAAGCCCTAAACCCTAAGAAACACTTAACCCTTCAAAACTCTAAAAACTACACAAAAAACCCCTAAATCTAAAAAATGGTAGGCTCTAAACCCTGTAAACCCCTATATTGTAGATCCTAAACCATAAAAACACAAAAAAAAAATAAAGAACTAAGCCCTAAACCCTAATCCTACAAAATCCTAAAAACCCTAAACATAAAAATCCCAAAGCCCAAAACCTTTACCTAAAACCTAAATGCTAAACCTAAAACCCTAAGAAACCCTAAACCCTAAATCTTAAAAAACCCTAAATCCTGTAAACCCTTATATAATCCATAAAAACCATATAAAACCCCTACAAAACCCTAAGCTCTAAACCCTAAACCCAAAAAATCTGTAAAACCTAAAACTAAAAAACACAAAAAACTGAAAGCCTTTAACCCTAAGAAACACTTAACCCCTAAAACCCCTAAAGACCTCAAAAACCCCTAAATATAAAAAAACTCTAAACTCTATAACCTATAAAGCCCTAAATTATATATGTTAAACCCTAAAAAACACAAAAAAAACCCTAATCCCTAGACCGATATAACCCTAAAAACCTTAACCTAAAAATCTCAAAGCCCTAAACCCTAAAAACCTAGATAAGAACCTTCACCTAAGAACATAAACATAAAAAAAAACACAAAGCCCTAAATCCTAAACCCTAAACCCTAACCCCTAACCTAAAACCCTAAATCCTAAACCTAAAATTCGAAGAAACCTTAAAACATAAACCTAAAGAAACCCTAAATCCTTTAAATCCTAAAACCCATTTAAATCTCCTAAAATCCCTAAGGTCGAAACCCTAAATCCTAAAAATCTGTAAATCCTAAACCTAAAAAATACAAAAAATACTAAACCCTGAGAAACCTAAGAAATACTTAACCCTTAAAACACCAAAAAACAAAAAAACCCAAAACCTAAAAAAATTCTAAGCTCTAAACCCTATGAAGCCCTAAATTGTATATACTAAACCCTACAATATAGAAACAAAACCCTAAGCCCTAAATGCTAAACCAATAAAATCCTACAAACCCTTAACCTAAAGAACCCAAAGCCCTAAAACCTAAAAACCTAAATAAAACCCTTAACCTAAAAACCTAAACGTAAAAAACCCTAACCTAAAACTCTAAATCCTAAACCTAAAACCTTAAGAACCTCTAAACCCTAAACTTTAAGAATCCCTATATTCTATAAACCCTAAAATAAACCTTAAATACCATTTAAAAGCCCTAAGCTCTAAAGCAGAAACCCTAAGAAACACTTAACCCATAAAAATCCTAAAAACGCCTAAACCTAAAAAAAATCTAAGCTTTAAATCCTATCAAGCCCTAAATCTTATATGCTTAACCCTAAAACACATAAAAATCCCTTAGCCCTAAACCATAAACCTATAAAACTCTAAAAAACCTTAACCTAAAAACCCTAGACCTAAAAAAACATGAAGTTCTAAACCCCAAACCCTAACCTAAATCTTAGATTCTAAACCGAAAACCCTACGAAACCCTAAACTCTAGACCTTAAGAAACCATAAATCTTATAAACCCTAATATAAACACTGCAAAGCATTTAAAACCTCTACAAAACCCTAAGCTCTGAACCCTAAATCCTAAAAAACCAGTAAATCTTAAACTTAAAATGCACAACAAAAAAACCTTAAACCCTAATCAGTAGAAAACACTAAGAAATATTTAACCCTTAAAAACACTAAGAAAACCCAAAAACTACTACACCTAATAAAACTCTAAGTTCTAAACTATTTAAAACCCCTACAAAACCCTAACCTCTAAACACTAAAGTCTAAAAAACCATAAACCCTAAACCTAAAAATCAAAAGGAGAAAAAAACCCTAAGGCCTAAATCCTAAACACTAAAAAAGCGGTAAGAAACACTTAAACCTTGAAAACCCTAAAAACCCTAAACCTAAAAAAGTCTAAGCTCCAAACCCAAAAAACCCCAAAATATTATATTCTAAACCCTAAAAATACAAAAAAAAAAAACCCTAATTCTTGTACCCTAAACATATAAAAACCAATAAGGTCTAAACCCTATACCCTAACCTAAAACCCTAAGAAACCCTAAATCGTAAACCTTAAGAAACCCTAAATCCCATAAACCCTAATAACCATTTAAAACTCTTCAAAACTCTAAGCTCTAAACCCTAAATCCAAAAAGTCTGTAAACATTAAACCTAAATAACACAAAAAACCCTAAGCCCCAAAACCCTAAACCCTAAGAAATACTTAATCCTTAAAAACCCAAAAAACCCCTAAACCTAAAAAAACTCTCACCTCTAAATGCTATAAAGCCCTAAATCGTATATGCTAAACCGTAGAAAACACAAAAAAAAAACCCTTAGCCCTAAACCCTAAACATATAAAACCCTATAAAACCCTAATCCAAAAACACAAAGCCCTTACCCCTAGAAAACTTAGTTAAAACCCTTAACCTAGAACCCTAAACCTAACAAAACCAAAAGTCCTAAACCCTAAATCCTAACCTAAAACCCTAAATCCTAAACCTAATACACTATGAAACCGTAAACATTAAGAAACACTAAAATAAACCCTAAAACCAATTTAAAATCCCTACTAAACCCTAAGCTACAAACCGTAAAGCCTAAAAATCCCTAAGCCCTATATCTAAAAAACATAAAAGTACCCTAAGCCCTAAACCCTAAGAAACACTTAACTCTTAAAACCCTAAAAAAAACACAAAAAACCCTAAACCTAAAAAACTCTAGGCTCTAGACCCTATAAAGCCCTAAATAGAATTTGTTAAACCCTAAAAACACAAAAAAAAACTTTAAGACCTAAATCCTAAACCTATAAAATCTGAAAAAACCTTAACCCAAAAAACTTAAAGCCCTAAACCCTAAAAACTGTAATAAAGCCCTTAACCCAAAACCCCAAACCTAAAAATAACCCTAAGTCCTAAAAAGTCCTAAGAAACACTTAACCCTTAAAAGCCCTGAAAATATAAAATTTGTTAAACCTAAAAAAACTCAAAGCTCTAAACAGTTTAAAACCCTAAATCGTATATGCTAAACCCTAAAAAACACAATAAACCCTAAGCCCTAAATCCTAAATCTATAAAACCCTAAAAGCCTTAATCTAAAAATTCCAATGCGCTAAAACCTAAAAACCTTGACAAAATCCTTAACCTAAAAAAAAACCCTAAACCCTAAATCCAAAAAAATAGAAAAAAACCTAAGCCCTAAACCCTAAGCCCTTAAAAACCCCCCAAAACCCCTAAACCTAAAAAACTATAAGATCTAAACCCTAGAAAGCCCTAAATCATTTATGCTAAACCCTAAGAAACACTTAACCCTAAATAACCCTAAACAACCCAAAAACACCTAAACCTAAAAAACTCTAAGTTGCAAACCCTATAAAGCCCTAAATCGTATATGCTAAATCCTAAAAACACACAAAAAACCCTAAGCCATAAATGCCATATCTATAAAAAACCCTCAAAATCCTTAACCTACAAAACCCTAAGCTCTAAGCCCTAAACCCTAAACCTATAAAAGAATAAAAAAAACTTAACCTAAGAAACTCAAATCCATAAACCCTAAAAACCTAGATAAAGCCCTCAACCTAAAATTCTAAACCTAAAATACCCCTAAGCCCTAAACCATAAACCCTAACCTAAAACCCTAAATTCTAAATTTAAAACCGTATGAAACTCTAAACCCTAAACCTTATGAAACCCTAGGTCCTATAAACCCCAAACAACATTTAATACCCTTACAAGCCCTAAAAAAACCAAAAATCCCTAAACCTAAAATCTCTCATCTCTAAACCCAATAAAGCTCTAAATCGTATAAGTGAAACCCTAACAGCACAAAAAGAAATAAAAAATTAAAGCCCTAAACCATAAACCTATAAAACCCTAAAAAAACCTTAACCCAAAAATCCCAAAGCCTTAAACCTTAAAGACCTAGATAAAGCCCTTAACCCAAATCCCTAAGCCTAAAAAAACCCTAAGCCCTAAACCCTAACCTAAAACCCTAAATCTCTAAGATACCCAAAACCCTAAACCTTAAGAAACCCTAAATCCTATAAACCATAATATAAACCCTAAAAATCATTTAGCCTAAATCCTAAAAATCTGTAAACCTTAAACCTTAAAAACACAACAAAACCCTAAGACCTAAACCCTAGAAAACCCTAAGAAGCAATTAACCTTCAAAAAAACCCTAAAAACCTCTAAACCTAAAAAAGTTGTATGCTCAAAGCCCTATAAAGCCCTAATTGTATATGTTAAACCCTAAAAAACACAAAAAAAAAACCCTAAGTCGTAAACGCTTCACCTATAAAACCCTAAAAAACCATAACCAAAAACAACCCAAAGCCCTAAACCCTTAAAACATAGATAAAACCTTTAACCCAAAACCCTAAACTTAAAAACACCCTAAGCCCAAGCCCCTAAACCCTAACCTAAAACTCTAATCCTACACCTAAAACCTTAAGAAACTCTAAATCATATAAACCCTAAAATAAAGCATAACTACCTCTAAACCATAAACCTATAAAAAAACACTATGAAACACTTAACTCTAAAAAACCCTAAAAAAACCCAAAAACACCCAAACCTAAAAAACACTAAGCTCCAAACACTATACTATATGCTAAACCTTAAAAAACATAAAAGAAAAACCCTCAGCCCTAAATACTAAACCCTAACCTAAAACCCAAAATCCTAACTTAAAACCCCTAAAAACTCAAACACCGCTAAACCTAAAAGAGTCTAAGCTCTAAACCCTACAAATCCATAAATCATATAAGCTAAACCCAAAAAAACACACAAAAAGAAATCTAAGCCTTCAACCCAAAACATTATACCCTAAATCCTAATCCTAAAATGCTAAATCCTAAACACGAAATCGCAAATCCTAAACCTAAAACCATTAACCCTAACCTAACACCCTAAATCCTAAACCTAAAAACCCAAAGAAACCTTAAACCCTAACCTTAAGAAATCCTATATCCTACAAAACCAAAAACAAACCCTAAAAACAATTTAAAACACCTAAAAATCCTAAGATCTAAACCCTGAATCCTAAAATTCTGTGAACCCTAAAAAAACACAAAAAATCCCTAAGCCCTATACGCTACGCCCTAAGAAACACTTAACCTTTAAAAATCCTAAAAATACCCAAAAACCCCTAAATCTAAAAAATTCTAAGCTCTAAACCCTATAAAGCCCCAAATTGTGTATGCTAAACCCTAACAAACACACAAAGAAACCCAAATCCTTAAAGCTTAAACCTATAAAATCCAAAAAAAAAAAAAAAAAAAACATAATCTAAAAAATCCAAAGAACTAAACCCTAAAAACCTAGATAAAACCAATAACCTTACACTCTAAACCTAAAAAAACCCTAGGCCCTAAACACTAAACCCTAACCTAAAACACTAAATCCTAAATTTAAAACCCCTAAAAACTAAAACACCACTAAACCTAAAAGAGTCTAAGCTCTAAACCCTATAAATCCATAAATCATATAAACAAAACCCTAAAAAACACACAAAAAAACATTTAAGACTTGAACCCTAAACCTAATACCCTAAATCCTAAACCTAAAATGCTAAATCCTAAACCTAAAACCCTAAATCCTAAACCTAAAACCCTAAACCCTAACCTAACACCCTAAATACTAAACCTAAAAACCCTAAGAAACCCTAAACCCTAACCTTAAGAAACCCTAAACCCTAACCTTAAGAAACCCTAAATCCTACAAAACCTAAAACAAACCCTAAAAACAATTTAAAACCCCTAAAAATCTTAAGATCTAAACCCTAAATCCTAAAATTCCCTGAACCTTAAAAAAAAACACAAAAAATCCCTAAGCCCTATACCCTATGTCCTAAAAACCCCTAAAAACACTTAACCCTTAAAAACCTTAAAAAGACCCAAAAACTCCTAAACCTAAAAAACTCTAAGCTCTAAACCCTATAAAGCCCTAAATTGTATATGCTAAATCCTAAAAAACACAAATAAAAAAATCTTCAACAACCCTAAACCCTAAATCTATAAAATCCTAAAAACCTTTCCTAAAAAACCCAAAGACTTAAACCCTAAAAACCTAGATAAAACCCTAAACCACAAAAAAAAACCAAGATAAAATCCTTAACCTATAAAATCCTAAGAAACCTTAGACTAAAAAAAAACCTTAAACCATAAACTAGATAAGACCCGTATCTTAAAACCCTAAACCTTAAAAAATCCTAAGCCCTAAACCATAAACCGAAAATCTTAATCCTATACCTAAAATCTAAACCCTAAAACTTAAGAAACCCTAAATCCTATAAACAAAAAAAATAATTTAAAACCCCTACAAAATGCTAAGCTCTAAACCCTAAATCCAAAAAATCTATAAACCCTAAACATAAAAAACACAAAAAAAATACCCTAAGCCCTATACCCTAAACCTAAAACCCAAAAAACCTAATGCCCTAAATGTTAAAAACATATATAAAACCCTTAACCTATAACCCTAAACCTAAAACCCTAAATTGAAATCCTAAATCCTAAATCTAAAACTCTAAGAAATCCTAAACCTAAAACCATAAGAAAATCTAAATCCTATGAACCGTAAAATAAAGCCTAAAACAATTTAAAACCCAAGCTCTAAACCCTAAAAAACCCCAAGAAACATTTAACCCTTAAAAACCCTAAAAAATACAGAAACCCCTAACTTTGAAAAACTCTAACCTCAAAACCCTATAAAGCTCTAAATCATATAAGCTAAACCCTAAAAAACACAAAAAAAAAAAAAAAATCATAAGTCCTAAACCTTAAACCTATAAAAACCTAAAAACCTTTAACCTAACAAACACAAATCCTTAAAGCCTAAAAACTTAGATAAAATGCTTAACCCAAAACCCTAAACCTAAAAAAACCCTAAGTCTGAAACTGTAAACCTTAACACTAAACCCTAACCCTAAAAAACCCCCAAGGCCTAAACCCTAAACCTTAAAAAACCCTAAGAAACACTTAACTCTTAAAAATCCTAAAAAATACAGAAACCCCGAACCATGAAAAACACTAACCTCAAAACCCTATAAAGCCCTAAATCATATACGTTAAACCCTAAAAAATACACACACAAAAAAAAAACCTAAGCCCTAAACCCTAAACCTATAAAATCCTAAAAAAACCTTAACCTAATAAACCCAAATCCCTAAATCCTAAAAACCAAGATAAAGCCCTTAACCTAAAACCTTAAACAACCTAAGCCCGAAACCCTAAACCCAAACCTTAAACCTTAAACATAAAAAACCTCTAAGGCCTAAACCCTATACCCTAACCTAAAACCCTAAGAAACCCTAAACCGTGAACTTTAAGAAACTGTAAATCCCATAAACCCTACAAATCATTTAAAACCTTCAAAACTCTAAGCTCTAAACCCTAAATCCTAAAAATCCTTAAACCTTAAACCTAAAACACACTAGAAACCCTAAGCCCCAAAACCCTAAACCCTAAAAAACCCTAAGAATCACTTAACCCTTAAAAACCCCGAAACCCCTAAACCTAAAATAACTCTAAGCTCTAAATGCTATAAAGACCTAAATTGTATATGCTAAACCATAAAAAACACAAAAAAATCCTTTGCCCTAAACCCTAAACATATAAAGCCCTATAAAACCTTAATCTAAAAAACACATAGCCCTTACCCCTAAAAACTTAGTTAAAACCCTTCACCTAAAACCCTAAACCTACAAAAACCAAAAGTCCTCAACCCTAAATGCTAACCTAAATCCTAAACCTAGTACACTATGAAATCCTAAACATTAATAAACCCTAAAATAAACCTTAAAACCCTTTTAAAATGCCTACAAAACCCTAAGCTATAAACCCTAAATCATAAAAATCCGTAAACCCTATATCTAAAAAACATAAAAGCGCCATAAGCCATAAATCCTAAGAAACACTTAACCCTTAAAAACAATACAGCCCATAATCGTATAAGCTAAACCCTAACAATCACACAAAGAACCCCAAATCCCTAAAGCCGAAACCTATAAAATAAAAAGAGAAACCCTTAATCTAAAAAGCCCAAAGAACCAAACCCTAAAAACCTAGATAAAACCACTAACCTTAAACCCTAAACCTAAAAAAACCCTAGGCCCTAAATAGTAAATCCTAACCTAAAACCCTAAATCCTAAACTTAAAACCCCTTAAAACTCAAACACCGCTAAACTTAAAAGTGTCTAAGCTCTAAACCCTATAAATTTGTAAATCATATAAGTTAAACCCTAAAAAACACAAAAAAAAAAAGTTAAGCCTTGAACCCTAAACCTAATACCCTAAATACTAAACCTAAAATGCTAAATCCTAAACCTAAAGCCCTAAATCCTAACCCTAAACCCTAACCTAACACCCTAAATCCTAAACCTAAAAACCCGAAGAAACCCTAAACCCTAACCTTAAGAAACCCTATATCCTACAAAACCAAAAACAAGCCCTAAAAACAATTTAAAACCCCTAAAAATCCTAAGATCTAAACCCTGAGTCCTAAAATTCCACGAACCCTAAAAAAAACACAAAAACTCCCTAAGCCCTATACGCTACGCCCTAAGAAATATTTAACCCTAAAAAATCCTAAAAAGACCCAAAAACCCCTAAATTTAAAAAATTCTAAGCTCTAAACCCTATAAAGCCCTAAACTGTATATGCTAAACCCTAACAAATACACAAAGAACCCCAAATCCCTAGAGCTTAAACCTATAAAATCCAAAAAAAAAAACCATAATCTAAAAAATCCAAAGAACTAAACCCTAAAAACCTAGATAAAACCAATAACCTTACACCCTAAACCTAAAAAAACCCTAGGCCCTAAACACCAAACCTTAACCTAAAACACTAAATCCTAAATTTAAAACCCCTAAAAACACAAACACTGCTAAACCTAAAAGAGTCTAAGCACTAAACCCTATAAATTCGTAAATCATTTAAGCAAATCCCTAAAAAACACACAAAAAAAAATTTAAGCCTTGAACCCTAAACCTAGTACCCTAAATCCTAAACCTAAAATGCTAAATCCTAAACCTAAAACCCTAAATCCTAAGCCTAAAACCCTAAACCCTAACCTAACACCCTAAATCCTCAACCTAAAAAACCTAAGAAACCCTAAACCCTAACCTTAAGAAACCCTAAATCCTACAAAACCTAAAACAAACCCTAAAATCAATTTAAAACCCCTAAAAATCTTAAGATCTAAACCCTAAATCCTAAAATTCTGCGAACCCTAAAAAAACACAAACAATCCCTAAGCCCTATACCCTATGTCCTAAAAACCCCTAAAAACACTTAACCCTTAAAAATCCTAAAAAGACCCAAAATCCCCTAAACCTAAAAAACTCTAAGCTCTAAACCCTATAAAGCCCTAAATTGTATACGCTAAACCCTAAAAAACACAAATAAAAAAATGTTGAAAAACCCTAAGCCCTAAACCTTAAACCTATAAAATCCTAAAAAACCTTACCTAAAAAACCCAAAGACTTTAACCCTAAAAACCTAGATAAAACGCTAAACCAAAAAAAAAACCAAGATAAAATCCTAAACCTATAAAATCCTAAGAAACCTTAGACTAAAAAACCCAAAGCCTTAAACCCTAAACTAGATAAGACCCTTATCTTAAAACCCTAAACCTTAAAAAACCCTAAGCCCTAAACCTAAAATCTTAATCCTAAACCTAAAACCCAACTAAACCCTAAACCCTAAACCCTAAAACTTAAGAAACCCTAAATCCTATAAACAATAAAAACAATTTAAAACCCCAACAAAACACTAAGATCTAACCCTTAATCCTAAAAATTTATAAACCCTAAACATAAAAAACACAACAAAACACAAACACCTAAATCTTAAACCTTAAAAAACCGTAAGAAACACTTAACCTTTAAAAACATCGAAAAATCCAAAATCCCATACACCTAAAAAAAAAAGAAGCTATCCTCTAAACCCTATAATGCCCTAAATCATATATGTTAAACGCTAAAAAACACACACACAAAAAAAAAAAACCTAAGCCCAAAACCCTAAACCTATAAAACCCTAAAAAACATTAACCTAAAAAAACCCAAAGCCCTAAACCCTAAAATTCTAGATAAAACCCTTAACATATAACCCTAAACCTAAAAATAAACATAAGCCCAAAACCCTAAAACCTAAACTAAAACTCTAAATCCCAAACCTATAACCCTAACAAACCCTAAACCCTAAACTTTAAGAAACCCTAAATCCTATAAACAATAAAATAAACCCTAAAAACCATTTAAAACCCCTAAAACTCCCTAAAAATACTAAGCAATAATCCATAAATCCTAAAAATTTTAAAACCCAAAACTGGAAAAAAATACCCTAAGCCCCAAACCCTAAAAAACACTTAACTCTTAAAAACCCTAAAACACCTAATAACCAACCCCTAAACCTAAAAAACTCTAAGCTCTAAACCCTATAAAGCCCTATATCGTATATGTTAAACCCTAAAAAATACAAAAAAAAAAAAACCTAAGAACTAAACCTTAAACCTATAAAACCCTAAAAACCCTAAAACCCCCAAAGCCTTAAACCCCAAAATCCCAAATAAATCCCTAGAAACCCTAAACCTTAAGAATCCCTAAATCCTATATATCCTTAAATAAACCATAAAGACCATTTAAAACACCTAAAAAATCCTAAGCTCTAAATGCTAAATCCTAAAATCTGTAAACCCTAAACATAAAAGTCACAACAAAACCCAAAGCCCTAAACCTTAAATCTTAAAAAACCCTAAGAAGCACTTAACCCTTAAAAACCTTAAAGAATCCAAAACCCCTTAAACCTAAAAAAAAAAAAAAAAAAAAAAAAAAAAAGCTAAGCTCTAAACCCTATAAAGATCTAAATCATATATGCTAAATGCTAAAAAAAAAAAATCCTAAGCCCTAAACCCTAAAACTATAAAACCCTAAAAAACATTAACCTAATAAAACTCAATGCCCTAAACCCTAAGATCCTAACCCTTAACCTATAACCCAAAACCTAAAAAAAGACCTATGCCCTAAACCGTAAACCCTAACATAAAATTCTAAATCCTAAACCTATAATCTTAAGAAACCCTAAATCCTATAAACCCTAAAAACCTTAAGCTCTAAACCCTGAATCCTAAAAATTTAAAAACCCTCAACCGAAAAAAAACCCCTCAGCCCTAAACCCTAAAAAATCCTAAGAAACACTTAACCCTTAGAAACCCTGAAAAACCCAAAAACCCCAAAACCTAAAAAACTCTAAGCTCTACACCCTATAAAGCCCTAAATGGTATATTCTTAACCCTAAAAAATACAATAAAAACCCTAAGCCCTAAACTTTAAACCTATAAAACCCTAAAAAACCCAAAGCCTTAAACCCCATAATCTCATATAAAACCCTTAAACTTAAACCCTAAACCTAACCAAACCCAAAGCCATAAACCCTAAACCCTAACATAAATTTTTAAGAAACCCTGAATCTTAACAATTCCTAAATCCTATAAATCCTAAAATAAACTATAAAGACCATTTAAAACCCCCAAAAAACCTTAAGCTCTAAACCCTAAATCCTAAAACTCCGTAAATCCTAACCTAAAAACACAAAAAAAAAAAAAAACCTGAGCCCTAAACCCTAAACCCTAAGAAACACTTAACCCTTAAAAACTCTAAAAAATACAAAGACCCCTAACCTAAAAAAGGGTAAGCTCTAAACCCAATAAACCCCTTTATCGTATATCCTAAATCCTAAAAACACACACAAAAAAACCCTAAGACCTAAACCCTAATCATACATAATCCCAAAAACCCTAATCCTAAAAATCCAAAAGCCTTAAACCCTAACCTAAAACCTAAATGCTAAACCTAAAACCCTAAGAAACCTTAAACCTTAAACATTAAAACACCCTAAATCCTGCAAAACCCTCATATTATACCTAAAACCCATATAAAACTCCTACAAAACCCGAATCTCTAAACCTTAAACCCTAAAAATACGTAAAACCTAAACCTAAAAAACACAAAAAATTGAAAGCCTTAAACACTAAGAAACACTAAACAATTAAAAACCTCAAAATCCCCCTAAACCTAAAAAACTCTAAGCACTATACCCTATAAAGCTAAAAAATAGAAAAAATCCCTAAATCCTAAACCTATAAAACCCTAAAATCCTTAACCTAAAAAACACAAAGCCCTAAACCCTAAAAACCTAGATAAGAACCTTAACCTAAGAACCTAAACATAAGAAAAACCCAAAGCCCTAAATCCTAAACCTTAACCTAAAACCCTAAATTCTAAACCTAAATCCCGAAGAAACATTAAACCCTAACGTTTAAAAAACCCTAAATCCTATAAATCCTAAAATAAACCCTAAAACCCATTTAAAACTCCTAAAATCCCTAAGCTCGAAACCTTAAATCATAAAAATATGTAAACCCTAAACCTAAAAAATACAAAAAAATCACTAAACCCTGAGAAACTTGAGAAACCTAAGAAACACTAAACCCTTAACAACCCTAAAAACCAAAAAACCCCTAAACCTCATAAAGCCATAAGCCCTAAACCCTAAACCTATAAAATCCTACAAACCCTTAACCTAAAAAACCCAAAGCCCTAAAACCTAAAAACCTAAATAAAACCCTTAACCTAAAATCCTAAGCCCTAAACCCTAACCTAAAACTCTAAATCCTATACCTAAAACCTTAAGAAACTCTAAACCCTAAACCTTAAGAATCCCTAAATTCTGTAAACCCTAAAAGAAACCTTAAATACCATTTAAAACCCCTAAGCTCTAAACTAGAAACCCTGAGAAACGCCTAACCCTTAAAAACCCTAAAAAACGCGTAAACCTAAAAAACTCTAAGTTTTAAACCCTATCAAGCCCTAAATCTTATATTCTTAACCCTAAAATACATAAAAATCCATAAGCCCTAAACCATAAACCTATAAACTCTCAAAACCTTTACCTAAAAAACCCAAAGCCCTAAATCATAAAAACCCTTAACCTAAAATCCTAGACCTAAAAAAACATGAAGCCCTAAACCCTAAACCCTAACCTAAATCCTTAGTTTCTAAACCTAAAACCCTAAGAAACCCTAAACCCTAGAACTTAAGAAACCATAGATCTTGTAAACCCTAATATAAACACTGCAAAGCATTTAAAACCTCTACAAAACCCTAAGCTCTAAACCCTAAATCCTAAAAAATCCATAAATCTTAATCTTAAAAAATACAAAAGAAACCCTAAACCCTAATCAATAGAAAACCCTAAGTAACATTTAACCCTTAAAAATACTAAGAAAACCCAAAAACTCCTGCACCTAGTAAAACTCTAAGCTCTAAACCATTTAAAACTCTGCAGTACCCTAACCTCTAAACATTAAATCCTAAAAAACGATAAACCCTAAACCTAAAAATCAGATGAAAAAAAAAAAACCCTAAGGCCTAAACCTTAAAAAGATCGTAAGAAACACTTAAACCTTGAAAATCTTAAAAACCCCTAAACGTAAAAAAGTCTAAGGTCCAAACCCTATAAATCCCAAAATATTATATGCTAAACCCTAAAAAACACAAAAACCCCTAATTCTTTAATCCTAAACATATAAAACACTAAAACCCTAGATAAAATCATTAAAGAAAAACCTTAAACATAAAACAAACCTAAACCCTAACATAAAACCCTAAATCCTAAACCTAAAAACCCTAAACCCTAATCTTATTAAGAAACCCTAAATCTGATAGCCATAAAATAAGCCCTGAAATCCATTTAAAACCCCTAAAAACCCTAAGATCTAAACCCTAAATCCTTAAAATCCATAAACCATAACACTTAAATCACAAAAAAAACCCTAAGCCCTAAAAAACCCTAAGAAACACTAAACCATTTAAAACCATAAAAAAAAACCCAAAAACCCCTAAACCTAAAAACTTTAAGCTCTAAATCCTATCATGCCCTAAATCGTATATGCTAAATCCTAAAGAACACAAAAAAACCCTAAACATGTTAAATCCTGAAAAACCTAAAAAACCCAATGCCCTAAACCATTAAAACCTAGATAAAACACATAAACTAAAACCCTAAACATAAAAAACCCAAAGCCCTAAACCCTTAAAACCTAGATAAAACATATAAACTAAAACCCTAAACTGCAAAAAACCCTAACCTAAAACTCTAATTCCTAAACCTAAACCCTAACCTAAAAACCTAAAACCCAAAGAAAACTTAAATCGTATAATCCCTAAAAATAATTTAAAACCCCTAAAAACTTATGCTCTGAATCCTTAATTCTAAAAATATGTAAACCCTAAACCTTAAAAACACAAAATAACACTCAGCCCTAAACCCTAAACCTTCAAAAACCCTAAGAAACACTTAACCCTTAAAAACCATAAAAAAACCCAAAAACCCTAAACCTAAAAAACTCTAAGCTCTTAACCGTATAAAGCCCCAAATCAATTATGCTAAATGCTAAAAACACACAATAAACCCAAAGGCATAAACCCTAAGATCATAGATAAAACCCTTAACCTAATTCCCTAATCGAAAACCCTAAGAAACCCTAAACCTTAAGATACCCTAAATCATATAAACCCTAAAATAAACCCTAAAAACTATATAAACCCCTACAAAACACGAATCTCTAATCCCTTAATCATGAAAATCCATAAACCCTAAACCTAAAAGACATAAAAAAAATACCTTAAGCCCTAAACCCTAAATCTTAAAAAACCCTTAGATATACTTAATCCTCAAAAACCTTAAAAACCCTAAAACTAAAAAACTATAAGCTCTAAACCCTACAAAGCCATAAATCATATAAGCTAAACCCTAAAAAACCCTATATCCTAAACCCTAAAAAACCTTATACCCTAAACCTATAAAACCATAAAAAATACTAACCTAAAAACCCTTTACCTAAAACCCTAAAGCTAAAAAACACACCCTAAGCCCTTAACCCTAAACCTTAACCAAAAACCCTAAATACTAAACCTAAACCATAAGAAACACAAAACCTAATACCTAAAGAAAACCTAAATCCCACAAACACTAAAATAAACCCAATGCTCTAAACCCTAAATCCTAAAAATCCATACACCTAAAGAGCCTCTAAGGCCTAAACCCTAAACCATAACCTAAAACACTAAATCTTAAACCTAAACCCTAACCTAAAATCCTAAATCCTAATAATTGATAAACCCTAAACCAAAAAACACACAAAAAAACCCTAAGCCCTAAACCAGAAACCATAAAAAACCATAAGAAACACTTTAGCCTTAAAAATACTAAAAAACCCAAAAATCCCGTAATCGAAAAAAACTCTAAGCTCTAAACATTATAAAGCCCTAAATCCTATATGCTAAACCCTAAAAAACACAAAAAAAAACCCAAAGTCCTATACCCTAAATGTATAACCCAAAAAACCTAAATCCCTAAACCTTAAAAATATAGATAAAACCCTTAACCAATAACCCTAACCCTAAAACCCTAACCGAAAATCCTAAATACTAAACCTAAAACCCTAAGAAATTCTAAACCTTAAAGCATAAGAAAACCTAATCCTATGAACCTTAAAATAAACCATAAAAATATTATTAAAACCCCTAAAAAACCCTAAGCTCTAAATCCTAAACCCTAAGAAACACTTAACCCTTAAAAACCCTAAAAAATACAGAAACCCTAACTTTAGAAAACTCTAACCTCAAAACCCTATAAAGCCTTAAATCATATATGCTAAACCCTAAAAAACACAAAAAAAAAAAAAAAAGCATAGGCCCTAAACCCTAAAACTATAAAAACCTAAAAACCCTTAACCTAACAAACCCAAATTATCAAAGCCTAAATACCCAAATAAAACCCTTAACCTAAAACACTAAACCTAAAAAAACACTCAGCCTGAAATAGTAAACCCTAACCTTAAACCCTAAACTTAGAAAACCCCTAAGGCCTAAACCCTAAACCCTAAAAAATCCTAAGAAACACTTAACCCTTAAAAACCCTAAAAAATATAGAAACCCCGAACCTTGAAAAACACTAATCTCAAAACTCTATGAAGCCCTAAATCATATAGGCTAAACCCTAAGAAACACAAAAAGCCCTAAACCCTAACCTAAATCCTTAGATTCTAAACCTAAAACCCTAACAAACCCTAAACCCTAGACCTTAAGAAACCATAAATCTTTAAACACTACAAAACATTTAAAACCTCTACAAAAATCCTAAGCTCTAAACCCTAAATCCTAAAAAATCAATAAATCTTAAACTGAAAAAATACAAAAAAACCCCTAAACCCTAAGAAACACTTAACACATAAAAACACTAAGAAGATCCAAAAACCCCTCCACCTAAAAAAACTCTAAGCTCTAAACCATTTAAAATCCCTACAAAACCCTAACCTCTAAACACAAAATCCTACAAAACCATAAACCCTAAACCTGAAAATCAAAAGAAGAAAAAACCCTAAGGCCTAAACCCTAAACCCTAAAAAGCCATAAGAAATACTTAAACCTTGAAAACCTTAAAAATCCCTAAACCTAAAAAAGTCTAAGCTCCAAACCCTATAAATCCCAAAATCGTATATGCTAAACCCCAAAAAAATCCAACAAAAACTGTATGTCTTGAACCCTAAACCTATAAAACTCTAAAACCCTAGATAAAATCCTTAACCTAAAACACTAATCCTAAAAAACCCTAAATCGTAACCTAAAACTCTATATCCTAAACCTAAAAAACCCTAAGAAACTCTAAACCCAAACCTTAAGAAACCCTAAATCCTATAAACCCTAAAATAAACCCTTAAAACAATAAAGCCCATACACGTATATGCTAAACCCTAACAAACACACAAAGAACCCCAAATCCCTAAAACATAAACCTAAAAAATCCAAAAAAGACACCTTAATCTAAAAAATCGAAAGAACTAAACCCTAAAAACCTAGATAAAACCAATAACCTAAAACCCTAAACCTAAAAAAACCCTAGTCCCTAAATACAAAACCCTAACCTAAAACCCTAAATCCTAAACTTAAAACCCCTAAAAACTCAAAAACCCCTAAACCTAAAAGAGTCTAAGTTCCAAACCCTATCAATCCCTAAATCATATAAGCTAAACCCTAAAAACCACAAAAAAAAAAAAAAAAAAAAAACTAAGCCTTGAACCCTAAACCTAATACCCTAAATCCTAAACCTAAAACGTTAAATCATAAACCTAAAACCCTAAATCCTAAACCTAAAACCCTAAACCCTACTTCCTAAACCTTAAAACCCTAACCATAAGAAATCCTAAATCCTATAAAACCTAAAACAAACCCTAAAAATAATTTAAAACCTCTAAAAATCCTATGATCAAAACCCTAAATCCTAAAAATTTGTGAACCCTAAAAGAAACACAAAAAATCCCTAAGCCCTATACCCTACACCCTAAAAAACCCTAGGAAGCACTTAACCCTTAAAAACCCTAAAAAGACTCAAAAACCCCTAAACCTAAAAAACACTAAGTTCTAAACCCTATAAAGCCTTAAATTGTATATGCTAAATCCTAAAATACACAAATAAAAAAAAACATAAAAAAAAACCCTATGCCCTAAACCCTAAACCTATAAAATACTAAAAAAATCTTCCCTAAAACAACCAAAGACTTAAACCCTAAGAACCTAGATAAAACCCTAAACCTAAAAAAACAAACCCTAAACCTTAAAAGTCCCTAAACCCTAAACCTAAAATCTTAATCCTAAACCTAAAACCCAAAGAAACCCTGAACCCTAAAACTTAAGAGATCCTAAATCCTATAAACACTAAAAACAAATTAAAACTCCTACAAAACACTAAGCTCTGAACCCTATAACCTAAAAATCTATAAACCCTAAGAAACACTTAACCCTTAAACCTTAAAAAATCCAAAATCCCTTAAACGTAAAAAAAAAGAAGCTAAGCTCTAAACCCTATAAGCCCTAAACAATATATGCTAAACGCTAAAAAACACACACACAAAAAAAAAAAACCTTAGCCCTAAACCCTAAACCTATAAAAACCTAAAATCCCCAAAGCCTTATACCCCAAAATCTCAGATAAAACCCTTCACCTAAAACCCTAAACCTAACAAATACCTAAGCCATAAACCTTAAACCCTCACATAAATCACTAAGAAACCCTAAACCTTAAGAATCTCTAAATCCTATAAATCCTAAAATAAATCATAAAGACCATTTAAAACACCTAAAAAACCCTAAGTTCTAAATCCTAAATCCTAAAAATCTAAACCCTAAACATAAAAAACACAACAAAACCCAAAGCCCAAAACCTTAAACCTTAAAAACCCCTAAGAAACACTTAACCCTTAAAAACAGTAAAAAATCCAAAAACCCTTAAACCTAAAAAAAGCTAAGCTCTAAACCCTATAAATCCCTAAATCATATATGTTAAAAGCTAAAAAACACAAAAAAAAAAAAAAAAAAAAAAAAAAAACCTAAGCCCTTAACCTACGAAACCCTAAAAATCATTAACCTAAAAAAATCCCAAAGCCTTAAACCCTAAAATACTAGATAAAACCCTTAACCTAAAAAGAACATAAGCCCTAAGCCCTAAACCCTAACCTAAAACTCTAAATCCTAAACCTATAACCTTCAAAAACCCTAAACCCTAACTCTTAAGAAACCCTAAATCCTATAAACCCCTAAAACCCCCTTAAAACCCTAAGCTGTAAACCTCAAATCCTAAAAATTTAAAAACCCTCAACCCAAAAATACACAAAAAACCCTAAGCCCTAAACCATAAACCCAAAAAAACCATAAGAAACACTTAACCCTTAAAAATCCTAAAAAACCCAAAAATACCTAAATTGAAAAAAAGTCTAAGCTCTAAACACTACAAAGCCCTAAATCGTATATGCTAAACACTAAAAAACACAAAAAAAAACCCTAAGCCCTATACCCTAAACCTAAAACCCAAAAAACCTAATGCCCTAAACGTTAAAAACATATATAAAACCCTTAACCTATAACCCTAAACCTAAAACCCTAACCTAAAATCCTAAATCCTAAATCTAAAACTCTAAGAAATCCTAAACCTAAAACCATAAGAAAATCTAAATCCTATGAACTGTAAAATAAAGCATAAAAACAATTTAAAACCCCTAAAAAACCCTAAGCTCTAAACACTAAAAAAACCCCAAGAAACACTTAACCCTTAAAAATCCTAAAAATACAGAAACCCCTAACTTTGAAAAACTCTAACCTCAAAACCCTATAAAGCTCTAAATCATATATGCTAAATCCTAAAAGACCATAAACCCTAAACCTAAAAATCAGAAGAAAAAAAACTCGAAGGCCTAAACCCTAATCCCTAAAAAGTCGTAAGAAACACTTAAACATTGAAAACCTAAAAAACCCCTAAACCTAGAAAAGTCTAAGCTCCAAACCCTATAAATCCCTAAATCGTATAAGCTAAACCCTAAAAAAACACAAAAAAAAATGATAAGTCCTGAACCCTAAACCTATAAAACTCTAAAACCCTAGATAAAATTCTTAACTTAAAACCCTAAATCCAAAAAACCCTAAACCATAACATAAAACTCTATATCCTAAACCTACAAACCCTAAACCCTAACCTTAAGAAACCCTAAATCCTATAAACCCTAAAATAGACCCTTAAAACAATAAAGCTCATAATCGTATATGCTAAACACTAATAAACACACAAAGAACCACAAATCCCTAAAGCCTAAGCCTATAAAATCCAAAAAAAACCCTTTATCTAAAAAACCCAAAGAACTAAATCCTAAAAACCTATATAAAACCGTTAACCTTAAACCCTAAATCTAAAAAAACCCTAGGCCCTAAAGACTAAACCCTTACCTAAAACCCTAAATCCTAAACTTAAAACCCCTAAAAACTCAAACACTGCTCAATCTAAAAGATTCTAAGCTCTAAACCCTACAAATCCATAAATAAAATAAGCTAAACCCTAAAAAACATACAAAAAAAACTTAAGCCTTGAACCCAAAACCTAATACCCTAAATCCTAAAACGCTAAATCCTAAACCTAAAACTCTAAATCCTAAACTTAAAACCCTAAACCCTAACCTAACACCCTAAATCCTAAACCTAAAAACCCTAAGAAACCCTAAACCCTAACCTTAAGAAACCCTAAATCCTATAAAACCTAAAACAAACCCTAAAAACAAATTAAAACCTCTAAAAATCCTAAGATCTAAACCCTAAATCCTATAGTTCCATGAACCCTAAAAAAAACACAAAGAATCCCTAAGCCCTATATGCCACGCCCTAAACACCCTTAAGAAACACTTGACCCTTAAAAGTCCTAAAAAGACCCAAAAATCTATAAATCTAAAAAAAATCTCAGCTCTAGACCCTATAAAGCCCTAAATCGTATATGCTAAACCCTAACAAACACACAAAGAACCCCACATCCCTAAAGTTAAACCTATAAAATCCAAAAAAAAAAAAAAAAAAAGCTTAATCAAAAAAACCCAAAGAACTAAACCCTAAAAACCTAGATAAAACCAATAACCTTAAACCCTAAACCTAAAAAAACCCTAGGCCATAAACACTAAACCCTAACCTAAAACCCTAAATCCTAAACTTAAAACCCCTTAAAACTCAAACACCGCTAAACCTAAAAGAGCCTAAGCTCTAAACCCTATAAATCCGTAAATCATATAAGCTAAACTCTAAAAAACACACAAAAAAAAAAAAAAAAAAACTTAAGCCTTGACCCCTAAACCTAATACCCTAAATCCTAAACCTAAAACGCTGAATCCTAAACCTAAAACCCTAAATCTTAACCCTAAAACCCTAAACCCTAACATAACACCCTAAATCCTAAACCAAAAAACCCTAAGAAACCCTAAACCCTAAACATAAGAAACCCTTAATCCTATAAAATCTAAAACAAACCATAAAAACAATTTAAAACCCCTAAAAATCCTAAGATCTAAACCCTAAATACTAAAATTCCGCGAACCTTAAAAAAAACACAAAAAATCCCGAAGCCCTATACCCTATACCCTAAAAACCCCTAAGAAGCACTTACCCATTAAAGATCCTAGAAAGACCCAAAAACCCCTAAACCTAAAAAATGCTAAGCTCTAAACCCTATAAAGCCCGAAATTGTATATGCTAAACCCTAAAAAATACATATAAAAATAGCATAAAAAACCCTAAGCCCAAAAACCTAATCCTATAAAATCCTAAAAAACCTTACCTAAAAAAACCCAAAGACTTAAACCCTAAAACCCTAGATAAAGCACTAAACCAAAAAATAAATAACCAAGATAAAATCCAAAACCTATAAAATCCTAAGAAACCTTAGACTAAAAAACCCAAAGCCTTAAACCCAAAACTAGATAATACCCTTATCCTAAAATCCTAAACCTTAAGAAACCCTAATCCCTAAACCCTCAACCTAAAATATTAATCCTAAACCTAAAACCCAAATACACCCTAAACCCTAAAACTTAAGAAACCCTAAAAATTCTATAAACAATAAAAACAATTTAAAACCCCTACAAAACACTAAGCTCTAAACACTAAATCCTAAAAATCTATAGACCCTAAACATAAAAAAACACAACAAAACCCAAACCCCTAAACCTTAAACCATAAAAAACCCTAAGAAACACTTAACCTTTAAAAACCTAGAAAAATCCAAAATCCCTTAAACCTAAAAAAAAAAAAAGCTAACCTCTAAACCCTATAAAGCCGTAAATCATATATCCTAAACGCTAAAAAAACATTTTAAAAAAACAAAACAAAGCCTAAGCCCCAAACCCTAAACCTATAAAACCCTAAAAAACATTAACCTAAAAAAACCCAAACCACTACACCCTAAAATCCTAGATAAAACCCTTAACCTATAACCCTAAACCTAAAAATAAACCTAATCCCTAAACCCTAAAATCTAACCTAAAACTCTAAATCCCAAAACTATAACCCTAAGAAACCCTAAACTCTAAACTTTATAAAGCCCTAAATCCTATAAACCCTAAAATAAACCCTTAAAACCATTTAAAACCCCTAAAACTATCTAAAAACCCTAAGCACTAAACCATATATCCTAAAAGTTTAAAATCCCTAAATCGAAAAATAAAAACCCTAAGCCCTAAAACCCTAAAACACCCTAAGAAAGACTTAACTCTTAAAAATCCTAAAACACCCAATAACCCCTAAACCTAAAAAACTCTAAGCTCTAAACTCTATAAAGCCCTAAATCGTATATGTTAAACCCTAAAAAACACACACAAAAAAAAAAAAAACTAAGGCCTAAACCTTAAACCTATAAAACCCTAAAAACCCCAAAGCCTTAAACCCCAAAATCCAAAATAAAACCCTTAACCTAAAACCCAAAGCCATAAACCCTAAACCCTAACATAAATCCCTATGAAAGCCTAAACCTTAAGAATCCCTAAATCCTATAAATCCTTAAATAAACCATAAAGACCATTTAAAAGACCTAAAAAACCCTAAGCTTTAAACGCTAAATCCTAAAAATCTGTAAACCCTAAACATAAAAAACACAACAAAACCCAAAGCCCTAAACCTTAAACCTTAGAAAACCCTAAGAAACACTTAACCCTCAAAAACCTCAAAGAATCCAAAACGCCTTAAACCTTAAAAAAAAAAAAAAAAAAAAAAAAAAAAAACCTAAGCTTAACACCCTATAAAGCCCTAAATCATATATGCCAAATGCTAAAAAACATAAAAAAAAAAAAAACCCTAAGCCCTAAACCCTAAAAAACATTAACCTACAAAAACGTAAAGCCCTAAACCCTAAAAAACATTAACCTACAAAAACGCAAAGCCCTAAACCCTAAAATCCTAGATATAACCCTTAACCACCCTAAACCTAAAAAATACCTAAGCACTAAACCCTAACCAAAAATTCTAAATCCTAAACTTATAACCTTAAGAAACCCGAAACCCTAAACCATAAAAAACCCTAAATCCTATAAACCCTAAAAACCTTAAGCTCTAAACCCTAAATCCTAAAAATTAAAAAACCCTCAATCGAAAAAAACCTTCAGCCCTAAACCCTAAAAAATCCTAAGAAACACTCAACCGTTAAAAACCCTGAAAAACCCAATAATGTTGAAACCTAAAAAACTCTAAGTTCTACACCCTATAAAGCCCTAAATCGTATATTCTAAACCCTAAAAAACACAAAAAAAAAAAAAACCCTAAGCCCAGAATTTTAAACCTATAAAACCCTAAAAAATCCAAAGCCTTAGACCCCAAAATCCCATATAAAACCCTTAAACTTAAACCCTAAACCTAAAAAAACCCAAAGCCATAAACCCTAAACCCTAACATAAATCCCTAAGAAACCCTAAACCTTAAAAATCACTAAATCCTATAAATCCTAAAATAAACCATAAAAACCATTTAAAACCCCCAAAAAACCCTAAACTCTAAACCCTAAATTCTTAAACTCCGTAAACCCTAACCTAAAAACACAAAAAAAAAAACCTAAACCCTAAGAAACACTTAACGCTTAAAAACTCTAAAAAATACAAAAACCCCTAAACCTAAAAAATGGTACGCTCTAAACCCCATAAACCCCTATATCGTATATTCTAAACCCCAAAAACACACACAAAAAAAACCCTAAGCTCTAAACCCTAATCATACATAATCCCAAAAACCCTAAACCTAAAAATCCAAAAGCCCTAAACCCTAACCTAAAACCTAAATGCTAAACCTAAAACCCTAAGAAACCTTAAATTCTAAACCTTAAAACACCTTAAATCATGTAAAACTCTTATGTTATACCTAAAAACCATATAAAACCCCTATAAAACCTGAAGCTCTAAACCTTAAACCCTAAAAATTCGTAAAACCTAAATCTAAAAAACATAGAAAATTCGAAGCCTTAAACCCTAAGAAACACTTAACGATTAAAAACCTCAAAAATCCCCTAAACATAAAAATCTCTAAGCACTATACCCTATGAAGCCCTAAATTATATATGCTAAACCCTAAAACACAGAAAAAATCCACAAATACTAAACGTATAAAACCCTAAAAACCTTAACCTAAGAAACACAAAGCCCTAAACCCTAAAAACCTAGATAAGAACCTTAAACTAAAACCTAAACATAAGAAAAACCCAAAGCCCTAAACCCTAAACCTTAACCTAAAATCCTAAATTCTAAACCTAAAACCCGAAGAAACATTAAACCCTAACCTTTAAAAAACCCTAAATCCTATAAATCCTAAAATAAACCCTAAAACCCATTTAAAACTACTCAAATCCCTAAGCTCGAAACCCCAAATCCTAAATATATGTAAACCCTAAACCTAAAAAATACAAAAGAATCACTTAACCCTGAGAAACTTGATAAACCTAAGAAACACTTAACCCTTAAAAACCCTAAAATCCAAAACACCCCTAAACCTTACAAAACCTTAAGCCCTAAACTCTAAACCTATAAAATCCTACAAACCCTTAACCTAAAAAACCCAAAGCCCTAAAACCTAATAACCTAAATAAAACCCTTAACCTAAAACCCTAAGCCCTAAACCCTAACCTAAAACTCTAAATCCTATACCTAAAACATTAGGAAACTCTATACCCTAAAACATAAGAATCCTTAAATTCTATAAACCCTAAAATAAACCTTAAATACCATTTAAAACCCCTAAGCTCTAAACTAGAAACCCTGAGAAACACCTAACCCTTAAAAACCATAAAAAAACGCCTAAACCAAAAAAACTCTAAGCTTTAAACCCTATCAATCCCTAAATCTTATATGCTTAACCCTAAAATACATAAAAATCCATAAGCCCTAAACCATAAACCTATAAAACTCTAAAAATCCTTAACCTAAAAAGCCCAAAGCCCTAAACCATAAAGACCCTAATAAAACCCTTAACCTAAAATCCTAGACCTAATAAAACATGAAGCCCTAAACCCTAAACTCTAAAGTAAATCCTTACATTCTAATACTAAAACCCTAAGAAACCCTAGACCTTAAGAAACCATAAATCCTATAAACCCTAATATAAACATTGCAAAACATTTAAAACCTCTACAAAACCCTAATCTCTAAACCCTAAATCCTAAAAAATCCGTAAATCCTACTTTTAAACAATACACAAAAAAACCCTAAACCCTAATTAATAGAAAACCCTAAGAAACATTTAACCCTTAAAAACACTATGAAAACCCAAAAACTCTGACACCTAGTAAAACTCTAAGCTCTAAACCATTTAAAACCCTACAAAACCCTAACCCCTAAACACTAACTCCTAAAAAACGATAAACCCTAAACCTAAAAATTAAAAGAAAAAAATCCCTAAGGCCTAAACCTTAAAAAGATCTTAAGAAACACTTAAACCTTGAAAATCCTAAAAACCCCTAAACCAAAAAAAGTCTAAGCTCTAAACCCTATAAATCCCTAAATATTATATTCTAAACTCCAAAAAACACAAAAACCCCTAATTCTTTAACCCTAAACATATAAAACACTAAAAACCTAGATAAAATCCTTAACCAAAAACATTAAACCTAAAAAAACCCTAAATCGTTACGTAATACCCTAAGTCCTAAACCTAAAAACCCTAAACCCTAATCTTATTAAGAAACCCTAAATCCGATAGCCTTAAAATAAGCCCTGAAATCCATTTAAAACCCTAAAAACCCTAAGATCTAAACCCTAAATCCTTAAAATCCGTAAACCCCAACACTAAACACACAAAAAAACCCTAAGCCCTAAAACACCCTAAGAAACACATAACCATTACAAACCATAAAAAGATCCAAAAATCGCTAAACCTAAAATACTCTAAGCTCTAAATCCTATCAAGCCCTAAATCATATATGTTAAATCCTAAAAAACACAAAAAAAAAACCCTAAACCTGTTAGATCCTAAAAAACCCAAAGCCCTAAACAATTAAAACCTAGATAAAAAGATAAACTAAAACCCTAAACCTAAAAAAACCAAAGCCCTAAACCCTTAAAACCTAGTTAAACACAAAAACTAAAACCCTAAACCTAAAAAAACCCTAACCTAAAACTCTAATTCCTAAACCTAAACCCTAACCTAAAACCCAAAGAAACCTTAAATTTTATAATCCCTAAAAACAATTTAAAACCCCTAAAAAACTAAGCCCTGAACCCTTAATTCTAAAAATATGTAAACCCTAAACCTTAAAAACACAAAATAACCCTCAGCCCTAAACCCTAAACCTTCAAAAACCCTAAGAAACACTTAACCCTTAAAAACCTTAAAAAAAACCCAAAAACCACTAAACCTAAAAAACTCTAAGCTCTTAACCATATAAAGCCCCAAATCAAGTATGCTAAACCCTAAAAACACAAGAAAAAAAACCCCAAAGCCCTATACCCTAAGATCATAGATAAAACCCTTAACCTAATTCCCTAATCGAAAACCCTAAGAAACCCTAAAACTTAAGATACCCTAAATCATATAAACCCTAAAATAAACCCTAAAAACAATATAAGACCCTACAAAACCCGAGTCTCTAATCCCTTAATCATGAAAATCCATAAACCCTAAACCTAAAAGAAATAAAAAAAATAACTGAAGCCCTAAACCCTAAATCTTAAAAAAACCTTAGATACACTTAATCCTTAAAAAAATTTAAAACCCTAAACCTAAAAAAGTATAAGCTCTAAACCCTACAAAACCATAAATCATATAAGCTAAACCATAAAAAACCCTATACCATAAGCCCTAAACATATAAAACCCTAAAAACATTAAACTAAAAACCCAAAACCCTAAACCTTCAAAACCTAGATAAAACCCTCTACCTAAAACCCTAAACCTAAAAAACCCACCCTAACCCCTTAACCCTAAACCTTAAACGAAAACCTTAAATCCTAATAATTGATAAACCCTAAACCAAAAAACACACAAAAAAAACCCTAAGCCCTAAACCATAAACCATAAAAAACCATAAGAAACACTTAAGCCTTAAAAATCCTAAAAAACCCAAAAATCCCTAAATCAAAAAAAACTCTAAGCTCTAAACATTATAAAGCCCTAAATCGTATATGCTAAACCCTAAAAACACAGAAAAAAAACCCTAAGCCCTATACCCTAAACCTATAACCCAAAAAACCTAAATCCCTAAAGCTTAAAAACATAGATAAAACCCTTAACCTATAACCCTAACCCCAAAACCCTAACCGAAAATCCTAAATCCTAAACCTAAAACCTTGAGAAATTCTAACCTTAAACCATAAGAAAACCTAAGTCCAATGAACCCTAAAATAAACCCTAAAAACAATTTAAAACCCCTAAAAAACCCTAAGCTCAAAACCCTAAGAAACACTTAACCCTTAAAAACCCTAAAAACTACAGAAACCCTAACTTTAGAAATCTCTACCCTCAAAACCCTATAAAGCCCTAAATCATATATGGTAAACCCTAAAAAACACAAAAAAAAAATAAATTCATAAGCCCTAAACCCTATAACTATAAAACCCTAAAAACCCTTAACCTAACAAACCTAATTTCTTAAAGCCTAAAAATACAAATAAAACCTTAACCTAAAACCCTAAACATAAAAAAACCCTCAGCCCAAAATAGTAAACCCTAACATTAAACCCTAAACTTAGAAAACCCCTAAGGTCTATACCCTCAACCCTAAAAAACACTAAGAAACGCTTAACTCTTAAAAATCCTAAAAAATACAGAAACCCCGAACCCTAAAAAACACTAACCTCAAAACCCTATAAAGCCCTAAATCATATAAGCTAAACCCTAAACCTATAAAACCCTAAAAACCCTTAACCTAATAAACCCAAATCCCTAAACCCTAAAAACCTAGATAAAACCCTTAACCTAATATCCTAAACATAAAATAACCCTAAGCCCAAAACCCTAAACCCAAACCTTAAACCCTAAACATAAAAAACCACTAAGGACTAAACCCTATACCTTAACCTAAAGCCCTAAGAAACCCTGAACCATAAACCATAAGAAACCCTAAATCCCATAAACCCTACAAACCATTTAAAACCTTTCAAAACTCTAAGCTCTAACCCCTACATCCTAAAAATCAATAAGCCCAAAGCCTAAAAAACACACAAAACCCTGAGCCCCAAAACCCTAAACCCTAAAAAAACCTAAGAAACACTTAATCCTTAAAAACCCTTTAAAAACCCAAAAAACCCATAAACAACCCAAAAAACCCATAAACCTCAAATAACTCTAAGCTCTAAATGCAATAAATCCCTAAATCGTATATGCTAAACCGTAAAAAACAAAAAAAAAAAAAAAACCCTTAGCCCTAAACCCTAAACATATAAAGCTCTATAAAACCTTAATCTTAAAAAACACAAAGCCCTTACCCCTAAAAACTTAGTAAAAACCTTAACCCAAAATCCTAAACTTAAAAAAAATGAAAGTCCTAAACTCTAAATCCTAACCTAAAATCCTAAACCTAATACACTATGAAACCCTAAACATTAAGAAACCATAAAATAAACCCTAAAACCCACTTACAATCCCTACAAAAACCTAAGCTATAAACCCTAAATCCTAAAAATCTGTAAACCCTATATCTAAAAAACATAAAAGCACCCTAAGCCCTAAACCCTAAGAAACACTTAACTCTTCACATCCTTAGAAAAACATAAAAAAAAAACCCTAAACCTAAATAACTTTAGGCTCTAGACCCTATAAAGCCCAAAATCGTATTTGTTAAACCCTAAAAACACAAAAAACTTTAAGACCTGAACCCGAAACCTATAAAATCTTAAAAATTCTTAACCGAAAAAGCTCAAAGCCCTAAACCCTAAAAACCTTAATAAAACCCTTTACCCATAACCCTAAACCTAAAAATAAACCTAAGCCCTAAAAAACCCTAAGAAACAATTAACCCTTAAAAACTCTAAAAATATGAAATCCCTTAATCCTAAAAAAGCTCAAAGCTCTAAACCCTACAAAACCCTAAATTGTATATGCTAAACCCTAAAACATACAAAAAAACCCTATGCCCCCAAATCCTAAATTTATTAAACTCTAAAACCTTAATCTAAATATTCCAAAGCCCAAAAACCTAAAAACCTAGTTAAATCCTTAACCTAAAATCCTAAACCTAAAGAAAACCCTAAGCCCTAAACCCTAAATCTAAAAAAACAAAAAGAAAAACTAAGCCCTAAGCCCTAAACCCTAAATCTAAAAAAAACAAAAAGAAAAACTAAGCCCTATGCCCTAAACCCTAAATCTAAAAAAACAAATAGAAAACCTAAGCCCTAAACCGTAAGCCCTTAAAAACCCTAAAAACCCCCAAAACCCCTAAACCTAAAAAACTATAAGACCTAAACCCTATAAAGCCCTAAATCATTTATGCTAAACCCTTGAAAAACCCTAAGAAACATTTAACCCTAAATAACCCAAAAACACCTAAACCTAAAAAACTCTAAGCTCCAAACCCTATAAAGCCCTAAATTGTATATGCTAAAACCTAAAAACACACACAAAAAAAAACCTATGCCCTAAATGCCATATCTATAAAACCCTCAAAAACCTTAACCTACAAAACCCTAAGCCCTAAACCCTAAACCTATAAAAGCCTAAAAACCCTTAACCTAACAAACCCAAATCCCTAAACCCTAAAAGCCTATATAAAACCCTTAACCTAAAATACTAAACCTAAAAAAGCCCTAAGCCCTAAACCATAAACCCTAACCTAAAACTCTAATCCTACACCTAAAACCTTAAACCTTGAGAAACTCTAAATCCTATAAACCCTAAAATAAACCATAATTACCATTTAAAAGCCCTACAAAACCCTAAGCTCTAAATCATAAACCCTAAAAACACCCTAAGAAACACTTAACCCTTAAAAACCCTAACCCTAAACCTAAAAAACTTTTAGCTTTAAACCATATCAAGCCCAAAATCTTATATGCTTACCCTAAAATACATAAAAAACCCTAAGCCCTAAACCATAAATCTATAAAACTCTAAAAACCTTAACCCACAAAACCCGAAGCCCTAAACCATAAAAATCCTAGATAAAACACTAAACCTAAAACCCTTGACCTAAAAAACAATGAACCCATAAACCCTAAACCCTAAACCCTAACCTAAATCCTTAGATTCTAAACCTAAAACTCTAAGAAACCCTAAATCCTAGACCTTAAGAAACCATAAATCTTATAAACACCACAAAACATTTAAAACATCTACAAAACCTTAAGCTCTAAACCATAAATCCTAAAAAATAAATAAATCTTAAGCTAAAAAAACACAAAAAAAAAAAACATAAACCCTAATCAATAGACAACCCTAAGAAACTCTTAACACTTAAAAAACACTAAGAAAACCCAAAAATCCCTACACCTAAAAAAACTCTAAGATTTAAAACATTTAAAACCCCTACAAAACCCTAACCTCTAAACACTAAATCCTAAAAATCAAAAGATGAAAAATAACCCTAAGGCCTAAACCCTAAACCCTAAAAAGCCATAAGAAACACTTAAACCTTGAAAACCTTAAAACTCCCTAAACCTAAAAAAAAGCCTAAGCTCCAAACCTTATAAATCCCTAAATCGTATATGCTAAACCCCAAAAAAACATAAAAAAACCGTAAGTCTTGAACCCTAAACCTATAAAATCCTAAAACCCTAGATAAAATCCTTAACCTAAAACACTAAACCTAAAAACCCTAAACCGTAACCTAAAACTCTATATCCTAAACCTAAAAACCCTAAACCGTAACCTAAAACTCTATATCCTAAACCTAAAAACCCTAATAAACACAAAGAACCCCAAATCCCTAAAGCCTAAACCTATAAAATCAAAAAAAAAAAAAACCTTAATCTAAAAAATCCAAAGAACTAAACCCTCAAAACCTAGATAAAACCAATAACCTTAAACCCTAAACCTAAAAAAACCCTAGGCCATAAACACTAAACCCTAACCTAAAACCCTAAATCCTATACTTAAAACCCCTATAAACTCAAAAACCCCTAAACCTAAAAGAGTCTAAGCTTCGAACCATATAAATCCCTAAATCATATAAGCTAAACACTAAAAAACACAAAATAAACACTAAGCCTTGAACCCTAAACCTAAAACTGTAAATCCTAAACCTAAAACCATAAATCCTACTCCTAAAACACTAAACTCTAACCTAAAACCCAAAATCCAAAACCTAAAAAGCCTAAGAAAACCTGAACCCCAATCTTAAAAAACCCTAAATTCTATAAAACCTAAGACAAACCCTAAAAACAATTTAAAACCCCTAAAAATCCTAAGATCTAAGCTCTAAATCCTAAAAATTCGTGAACCCTTAAAAAACATAAAAAACCCCTAAGCCTTATACCCTACGCCCTAAAAAACCCTAAAAAACACTTATTCCTTAAAAACCATAAAAGACCCAAAAACCCCTAAACCTAAAAAATTCTAAGCTCTAAACCCTATAAAGACCTAAATTGTATATGCTAAACCCTAAAAAACACAAATTAAGAAAACAAAAGAAAAAAACCCTAAGCCCTAAACCCTAAACCTATAAATCCTAAAAAATCTTACCTAAAAAACCCAAAGACTTAAACCTTAAAAACCTAGATAAAACCCTAAACCTAAAAAAACCAAGATAAAACACTAAACCTATAAAATCCTAAGACACCACCGCCTAAAAAACCCAAAGTCTTAAACCCTAAACAAGATAATACCCTTAACTTAAAATCCTAAACCTTAAAAAACCCTAAGCCCCAAACCCAAAAACTAAAATCATAATCCTACACCTAAAATCCAAAGAAACCCTAAGCCCTATAAACAATTTAAAACCCCTATATAACAATAAGCTCTAAACCTTAATTCCTATAAACCCTAAGTCCTAAACCCTAAACCTATAAAATTCTAAAAAACCTTACCTAAAAAACCCAAAGACTTTAACCCTAAAAACCTAGATAAAACCCTAAACCTAAAAAAACCAAGATAAAACCCTAAACCTATAAAATCCTAAGAAAACTTAGCCTAAAAAACCCACATCCTTAAAGCCTAAACTAGATGATACTCTTCACCTAAAATCCTAAACCTTAAAAAACCCTAAACCAAAATTTTTAATCCTAAACCTAAAACCCAAAGAAACACTAAACCCTAAAACTTAAAAAACCATAAATTCTATAAACCCTAACATAAATCCCTCAGAAACACTAAACATTAAGAATCCCTAAATCTTATAAATCCTAAAATAAACCATAAAGACCATTTAAAACACCTAAAAAAACCCTAAATCCTAAAAATCTGTAAAACCTAAACATAAAAAACACAACAAAAACCAAACCCCTAAACTTTAAACCTTAAAAAACCCTAAGAAACACTTAACCCTTAAAAAACAAAAAAAATCCAAATTCCCTTAAACCTAAAAAAAAAAGAATCTAAGCTCTAAACCCTATAGCCCTAAATCATATATGCTAAACGCTAAAAAAAGACACAAAAAAAAAAAAAAAAAACCTAAGCCCTAAATCCTAAACCTATAAAACCCTAAACAACATTAACCTAAAAAAATCCAAAGCCCTACACCCTAAAATCCAACATAAAACCCTTAACCTATAACCCTAAACCTAAAAAAAAAAAACAAAGCCCTAAACCCTAAAACCTAACCTAAAACCCTAAATCCCTAATCTATAACCCTAAGAAACGCTAAACCTTAAGATACCCTAATTCCTATAAACCCTAAAATAAACCCTAAAAACCATTTAAAACCCCGAAAACTCCCTAAAATTCTTATGCTCTAAACCATAAATCCTAAATATTTAAAAACCCTAAACCGAAAAAAAAAATATAAGCCCTAAATCCTAAAAAACCCTAAGAGACACTTAACCCTTAAAAACACTAAAAAACCCAAGAACCACTAAACCTAAAAAACTCTAAGCTCTAAACCCTATAAAACCCTAAATCGTATATGCTAAATCCTATAAAACACAAGAAAAAACCTAAGCCCTAAACCTTAAACCTATAAAACCCTAAAATCATTGAAAACCCCAATGCCTTAAACCACAAAATCCCAAATAAAACCATTAATCTGAAACCCTAATCCTAATAAAACCCTAAACCCTAACATAAATCCTTAAGAAATCCTAAACCTAAAGAATCCCTAAATCCTACAAATCCTAAAAAAAAACCATAAAGACCATTTAAAACACCTAAAACCGTCAGCTCTAAATCGTAAATCCTCAAAACCCATAAACCATAACATAAAGACACACAAAAACACCCTAAGCCCGAAACCCTAAACCCTATAAAACCCTAAGAAACACATAACCCTTAAAAACTCTAAAGAATACACAAATCCCTAAGCCTAAAAAATTGTAAGCTCTAAACCCTGTAAACCCCAAAAACACAAAACAAAAATCCTATGCCCTAAACACTAATCATACAAAATCCTAAAAATCCAAAAGCCCTAAACCCTAACCTAAAACGTAAATGCTAAACCTAAAACCTTAAGCAACCCTAAATCCTACACCTTAAAAAAATCCTAAATCCCTTAAACCGTTATATAATCCCTAAAAACCATATAAAACTCCTACAAAATCCTAAACTCTAAACCCTAAACCCAAAAAATCCGTAGAAGCTAAAACTAAAAAACACAAAATAAAAAAAAAACAAAAAACCCTATGCCCTAAACCCTAAACCTATAAAATTCTAAAAAACCTTACCTAAAAAACCCGAAGACTTTAACCCTAATAACCTAGATAAAACCCTAAACCTTAAAAAACTAAGATAAAACCCTAAAGCTATAAAATCCTAAGAAAACATAGCCTAAAAAACCTACAGCCTTAAAGCCTAAACTAGATAATACTCTTAACCTAAAATCCTAACCCTTAAAAAACCCTAAACCAAAAATTTTAATCCTAAACCTAAAACCCAAAGAAACACTAAACCCTCAAACTTAAGAAACCATAAATTCTATAAACCCTAACATAAATCCCTCAGAAACACTAAACATTAAGAATCCCTAAATCCTATAAATCCTAAAATAAACCATAAAGACCATTTAAAACACATAAAAAACCCTAAATCCTAAAAATTTGTAAAACCTAAACATAAAAAACACAACAAAAACCAAACCCCTAAACTTTAAACCTTAAAAAACCCTAAGAAACACTTCACCATTAAAAAACAAAAAAAATCCAAATTCCCTTAAACCTAAAAAAAAGAATCTAAGCTCTGAACCCTATAGCCCTAAATCATATATGCAAAACGCTAAAAAAAGACACAAAAAAAAAAAAAACCTAAGCCCTAAATCCTAAACCTATAAAACCCTAAAAAACATTAACCTAAAAAAATCCAAAGCCCTACACCCTAAAATCCAACATAAAACCCTTAACCTATAACCCTAAACCTAAAAAAAAAAAAACAAAGCCCTAAACCCTAAAACCTAACCTAAAACCCTAAATCCCAAACCTATCACCCTAAGAAACCCTAAACCTTAAGAAACCCTAATTCCTATAAACCCTAAAATAAACCCTAAAAACCATTTAAAACCCCGAAAACTCCCTAAAATTCTTATGCTCTAAACCATAAATCCTAAATATTTAAAAACCCTAAACTGAAAAAAAAAAATAAGCCCTAAATCCTAAAAAGCCCTAAGAGACACTTAACCCTTAAAAACACTAAAAAACCCAAGAACCACTAAACCTAAAAAACTGTAAGCTCTAAACCCTATAAAACCCTAAATCGTATATGCTAAATCCTATAAAACACAAGAAAAAACCTAAGCCCTAAACCTTAAACCTATAAAACCCTAAAAACCTTGAAAACCCCAATGCCTTAAACCACAAAATCCCAAATAAAACCATTAACCTGAAACCCTAAACCTAATAAAACCGTAAACCCTAACATAAATCCCTAAGAAATCCTAAACCTAAAGAATCCCTAAATCCTACAAATCCTAAAAAAAATACCATAAAGACCATTTAAAACAACTAAAACCGTAAGCTCTAAATCGTAAATCCTCAAAATCCATAAACCCTAACATAAAAACACAAAAAAACCCTAAGCCCGAAACCCTAAACCCTATAAAACCCTAAGAAACACATAACCCTTAAAAACTCTAAAGAGTACCAAAACCCCTAATCCTAAAAAATAGTAAGCTCTAAACCCTATAAACCCCAAAAACACAAAACAAAAATCCTAAGCCCTAAACACTAATCATAAAAAATCCTAAAAATCCGAAAGCCCTAAACCCTAACCTAAAACGTAAATGCTAAGCCTAAAACCTTAAGCAACCCTAAATCCTACACCTTAAAAAAATCCTAAATCCCTTAAACCATTATATAATCCCTAAAAACCATATAAAACTCCTACAAAATCCTAAACTCTAAACCCTAAACCCGAAAAATCCGTAGAAGCTAAAACTAAAAAACACAAAAAACAGAAAGCCTTAAACCCTAAGAAACACTTAATCCTTAAAAACCCTAAAACCTCAAAATCCCCTAAATCAAAAAAAACTATAAGCTCTATACCCTATAAAGCCCAAAATTGTATATGATAAACCCAAAAAAACACAAAAAAAAATACCCTAAACCTTGTACCCTAAAACTATAAAACCCTAAAAACCTTAACCCAAAAAACCCAAAGCCTTAAACCAAAAATACCCTAGATAAAAACCCTTAACCAAAAACCCTAGACCTAAAAACTATGAAGCTCTAAACCCTAAACCCTAAATTCTTAGATTCTAAGCCTAAAATTCTAAGAAACCCTAAACTGTAGACCTTACAAAACAATAAATCTTATAAACCCTAATATAAAACCCTAAATTCTAACCTAAAACCCTAAATCCTCAACTTAAAACCCATAAAAACTCAAAACCCTGAAACCTAAAAGAGTCTAAGCTCCAAACCCTACAAATCCATAAATCGTATAAGCTAAACCCTAAAAAACACACTAAAAAAAACCTAAGACCCTAAACCTAATTCCCTAAATCCTAAACCTAAAACCCTAAATCCTAAACCTAAAACCCTAAATCCTAAGCCTAAAACCCTAAACCCTAACGTGAAACCCTAAATCCTAAACCTAAAAACCCTAAGAAACCCCAAACCCTAACCTTAAGAAACCCTAAACCCTATAAAACCTAAGACAAACCCTAAAAACAATTTAAAACCCCTAAAAATCCTAAGATCTAAACCCTAAATCCTAAAAATCCGTGAACCCTAAAAAAATTACAAAAAATCCCTTGGGCGTACACCCTAAAAAACCCTAAAAATCCTTAAACCTAACATACTCTAAGCTCTAAACCCCATAAAACCCTAAATTGTATATGCTTAACCATAAAAAACACAAATAATAAAAAAAAAAAAACCCTATGCCCTAAACCCTAAACCTATAAAATTCTAAAAAACCTTACCTAAAAAACCCAAAGACTTTAACCCTAAAAACCTAGATAAAACCCTAAACCTAAAAAAACCAAGATAAAACCCTAAACCTAAAAGATCCTAAGAAAACTTAGCCTAAAAAACCCACAGCCTTAAAGCCCAAACTAGATAATACTCTTAACCTAAAATCCTAAACCTTAAAAAACCCTAAACCGAAAATTTTAATCCTAAACCTAAAACCCAAAGAAACACTAAACCCTAAAACTTAAAAAACCATAAATTCTATAAACCCTAACATAAATCCCTCAGAAACACTAAACATTAAGAATCCCTAAATCTTATAAATCCTAAAATAAACCATAAAGACCCTTTAAAACACCTAAAAAACCCTAAATCCTAAAAATCTGTAAAACCTAAACATAAAGAACACAACAAAAACCAAACCCCTAAAGTTTAAACCTTAAAAAACCCTAAGAAACACTTAACCCTTAAAAAACGAAAAAAATCCAAACTCCCTTAAACCTAAAAAAAAAGAATCTAAGCTCTAAACCCTATAAATCCCTAAATCATATATGCTAAACGCTAAAAAAAGACACACAAAAAAAAAACCTAAGCCCTAAATCCTAAACCTACAAAACCCTAAAAAACAGTAACCTAAAAAAATCCAAAGCCCTACACCCTAAAATCCAACATAAAACCCTTAACCTATAACCCTAAACCTCAAAAAAAAAAAACAAAGCCCTAAACCCTAAAACCTAATCTAAAACCCTAAATCCCAAACCTATAACCCTAAGAAACCCTAAACCTTAAGAAACCCTAATTCCTATAAACCCTAAAATAAACCCTAAAAACCATTCAAAACCCCGAAAACTCCCTAAAATTCTTATGCTCTAAACCATAAATCCTAAATATTTAAAAACCCTAAGCCGAAACAAAAAAAAGACCTAAATCCTAAAAAACCATAAGAGACACTTAACCCTTAAAAGCACTAAAAAACCCAAGAACCACTAAACCAAAAAAACTGTAAGCTCTAAACCCTATAAAACCCTAAATCGTATATGCTAAATCCAAAAAAACACAAGAAAAAACCTAAGCCCTAAACCTTAAAACTATAAAACCCTAAAAACCTTGAAAACCCCAATGCCTTAAACCACAAAATCCCAAATAAAACCATTAACCTGAAACCCTAAACCTAATAAAACCCTAAACCCTAACATAAATCCCTAAGAAATCCTAAACCTAAAGAATCCCTAAATCCTACAAATCCTAAAAAAAACCATAAAGACCATTTAAAACACCTAAAACCGTCAGCTCTAAATCGTAAATCCTCAAAACCCATTAACCATAACATAAAGACACACAAAAACACCCTAAGCCCGAAACCCTAAACCCTATAAAACCCTAAGAAACACATAACCCTTAAAAACTCTAAAGAATACACAAATCCCTAAGCCTAAAAAATTGTAAGCTCTAAACCCTATAAACCCCAAAAACACAAAACAAAAACCCTAAGCCCTAAACACTAATCATAAAAAATCCTAAAAATCCAAAAGCCCTAAACCCTAGCCTAAAACGTAAATGCTAAACCTAAAACCTTAAGCAACCCTAAATCCTACACCTTAAAAAAGTCCTAAATCCCTTAAACCCATATATAAACCCTAAAAACCATATAAAACTCCTACAACACCCTAAACTCTAAACCCTAAACCCGAAAAATCCGAAGAAACTAAAACTAAAAAACACAAAAAATAGAAAGCCTTAAACCCTAAGAAGCACTTAACCCTTAAAAACCCTAAAACCTAAAAATACCCTAAATCTAAAAAACTCTAAGCTCTATAACCTATAAAGCCCAGAATTGTATATGATAAACCCAAAAAAAAACCCTAAGCCTTGAATCTTAAAACTATAAAACCCTAAAAACCTTAACCCAAAAAACCCAAAGCCCTAAACCATAAATACCCTGTATAAAAACCCTTAACCAAAAACCCTAGACCTAAAAACCATGAAGCTCTAAACCCTAAACCCTAAATCCTTAGATTCTAAACCTAAAATTCTAAGAAACCCTAAACCGTAGGCCTTACAAAACCATAAATCTTATAAACACTACAAAGCATTTAAAACCTCTACCAAACCCTAAGCTCTAAACCCTAAATCCTAAAAAATTCATAAATCTCAAACTGAAAAAACACAAAATAAAATCCTAAATCCTTATGTATAGAAAACCCTAATAAACACTTAACCCTTTAAAACACTAAAAAAAACCCAAAGAACCAAACCCTAAAAACCTAGATAAAACCAGTAACCTTAAACCCTAAACCTAAAAAAACCCTAAGCCGTAAACACTAAACCCTCACCTAAAACCCTAAATGGTATATGCTAAACCCTGAAAAAACACAAAAAAAAACCCTAAGTCTTGAATCGTAAACCTATAAAACCCTAAAGACCCAGATAAAATCCTTAACCTAAAACCCTAAACCGTAACCTAAAACTCTATATCCTAAACCTAAAAACCCTAAGAAGCTCTAAATTCTATAAACCCTAAAATAAACCCTTAAAACAATAAAGCCCTTAATCGTATATGCTAAACCCTAACAAACACACAAAGAACCCCAAATCCCTAAAGCCTAAACCTATAAAGTCCAGACAAACCTTAATCTAAAAAACCCAAAGCACTAAACCCTAAACACCTAGGTAAAACCACTAAACTTAAACCCTAAACCTAAAAAAACCCTAGGCCCTAAACACTAAACCCTAACCTAAAACCCTAAATCCTCAACTTAAAAGCCATAAAAACTCAAAACCCCGAAACCTAAAAGAGTCTAAGCTCCAAACCCTACAAATCCATAAATCGTATAAGCTAAACCCTAAAAAACACACTAAAAAAAACCTAAGACCCTAAACCTAATTCCCTAAATCCTAAACCTAAAACCTTAAATCCTAAACCAAAAACCCTAAATCCTAAGCCTAAAACCCTAAACCTTAACGTGAAACCCTAAATCCTAAACCTAAAAACCCTAAGAAACCCTAAACCCTAACCTTAAGAAACCCTAAATCCTATGAAACCTAAGACAAACCCTAAAAACAATTTAAAACCCCTAAAAATCCTAAGATCTAAACCCTAAATCCTAAAAATCCATGAACCCTAAAAGAAAATACAAAAAATCCCTTGGGCCTATACCCTATAAAACCCTAAAAAGACCTAAAAATCCTTAAACCTAACAAACTCTAAGCTCTAAACCCCATAAAGCCCTAAATTGTATATGCTTAACCATAAAAAGCACAAATAAAAAAAAACAAAAAACCCTATGCCCTAAACCCTAAACCTATAAAATTCTAAAAAACCTTACCTAAAAAACCCAAAGACTTTGACCCTAATAACCTAGATAAAACCCTAAACCTTAAAAAACAAAGATAAAACCCTAAACCTATAAAATCCTAAGAAAACTTAGCCGAAAAAATCCACAGCCTTAAAGCCTAAACTAGATAATACTCTTAACCTTAAATCCTAACCCTTAAAATACCCTAAACCGGAAATTTTAATCCTAAACCTAAAACCCAAAGAAACACTAAACCCTCAAACTTAAGAAACCATAAATTCTATAAACCCTAACATAAATCCCTCAGAAACACTAAACATTAAGAATCCCTAAATCCTAAAATAAACCATAAAGACCCTTTAAAACACCTCAAAAACCCTAAATCCTAAAAATCTGTGAAACCTAAACATAAAAAACACAACAAAAACCAAACCCCTAAACTTTAAACCTTAAAAAACCCTACGAAACACTTAATCCTTAAAAAAAAAAAATCCAAATTCCCTTAAACCTAAAAAAAAGAATCTAAGCTCTAAACCCTATAAAGCCCTAAATCATATATGCTAAACGCTAAAAAAAGACACAAAAAAAAAAAAAAAAAAAACCTAAGCCCTAAATCCTAAACCTATAAAACCCTAAAAAACATTAACCTAAAAAAATCCAAAGCCCTACACTCTAAAATCCAACATAAAACCCTTAACCTATAACCCTAAACCTAAAAAAAAAACAAAGCCCTAAACCCTAAAACCTAACCTAAAACCCTAAATCCCAAACCTATAACCCTAAGAAACCCTAAACCTTAAGAAACCCTAATTCCTATAAACCCTAAAATAAACCCTAAAAACCATTTTAAACCCCGAAAACTCCCTAAAATTCCTTTGCTCTAAACCATAAATCCTAAATATTTAAAAACCCTAAACCAAAAAAAAAAAACATAAGCCCTAAATAATAAAAAATCCTAAGAGACACTTAACCCTTAAAAACACTAAAAAACCCAAGAACCACTAAACCTAAAAAACTCTAAGCTCTAAACCTTATAAAACCCTAAATCGTATATGCTAAATCCTAAAAAACACAAGAAAAAACCTAAGCCCTAAACCTTAAACCTATAAAACCCTAAAAACCTTGAAAACCCCAATGCCTTAAACCACAAAATCCCAAATAAAACCATTAACCTGAAACCCTAAACCCTAACATAAATCCCTAAGAAATCCTAAACCTAAAGAATCCCTAAATCCTACAAATCCTAAAAAAAACCATAAAGACCATTTAAAACACCTAAAACCATCAGCTCTAAATCGTAAATACTCAAAACCCATAAACCATAACATAAAGAAACACAAAAACACCCTAAGCCCGAAAACCTAAACCCTATAAAACCCTAAGAAACACATAACCCTTAAAAACTCTAAAGAATACCCAAATCCCTAAGCCTAAAAAATTGTAAGCTCTAAACCCTATAAACCCCAAAAACACAAAACAAAAACCCTAAGCCCTAAACACTAATCATAAAAAATCCTAAAAATCCAAAAGCCCTAAACCCTAGCCTAAAACGTAAATGCTAAACCTAAAACCTTAAGCAACCCTAAATCCTACACCTTAAAAAAGTCCTAAATCCCTTAAACCCATATATAATCCCTAAAAACCATATAAAACTCCTACAACACCCTAAACTCTAAACCCTAAACCCAAAAAATCCGAAGAAACTAAAACTAAAAAACACAAAAAATAGAAAGCCTTAAACCCTAAGAAGCACTTAACCCTTAAAAACCCTAAAACCTAAAAATACCCTAAATCTAAAAAAGTCTAAGCTCTATAACCTATAAAGCCCAGAATTGTATATGATAAACCCAAAAAAATACCCTAAGCCTTGAATCTTAAAACTATAAAACCCTAAAAACCTTAACCCAAAAAACCCAAAGCCCTAAACCATAAATACCCTATATAAAAACCCTTAACCAAAAACCCTAGACCTAAAAACCATGAAGCTCTAAACCCTAAACCCTAAATCCTTAGATTCTAAGCCTAAAATTCTAAGAAACCCTAAACCGTAGGCCTTACAAAACCATAAATCTTATAAACCCTAATATAAACACTACAAAGCATTTAAAACCTCTACCAAACCCTAAGCTCTAAACCCTAAATCCTAAAAAATTCATAAATCTCAAACTGAAAAAACACAAAAAAAAATCCTAAATCCTTATGAATAGAAAACCCTAATAAACACTTAACCCTTTAAAACACTAAAAAAAACCCAAAGAACCAAACCCTAAAAACCTAGATAAAACCAGTAACCTTAAACCCTAAACCTAAAAAAACCCTAAGCCGTAAACACTAATCCCTCACCTAAAACCCTAAATGGTATATGCTAAACCCTGAAAAAACACAAAAAAAAACCTAAGTCTTGAATCGTAAACCTATAAAACCCTAAAAACCCAGATAAAATCCTTAACCTAAAACCCTAAACCTAAAAAACCCTAAACCATAACCTAAAACTCTATATCCTAAACCTAAAAACCCTAAGAAGCTCTAAATTCTATAAACCCTAAAATAAACCCTTAAAACAATAAAGCCCTTAATTGTATATGCTAAACCCTAACAAACACACAAAGAACCCCAAATCCCTAAACCCTAAACCTATAAAGTCCAGACAAACCTTAATCTAAAAAACCCAAAGCACTAAACCCTAAACACCTAGGTAAAACCACTAAACTTAAACCCTAAACCTAAAAGAACCCTAGGCCCTAAACACTAAACCCTAACCTAAAACCATAAATCCTCAACTTAAAAGCCATAAAAACTCAAAACCCCGAAACCTAAAAGAGTCTAAGCTACAAACCCTACAAATCCATAAATCGTATAAGCTAAACCCTAAAAAACACACTAAAAAAACCTAAGACCCTAAACCTAATTCCCTAAATCCTAAACCTAAAACCTTAAATCCTAAACCAAAAACCCTAAATCCTAAGCCTAAAACCCTAAACCTTAACGTGAAACCCTAAATCCTGAACCTAAAAACCCTAAGAAACCCTAAATCCTAACCTTAAGAAACCCTAAATCCTATGAAACCTAAGACAAACCCTAAAAACAATTTAAAACCCCTAAAAATCCTAAGATCTAAACCCTAAATCCTAAAAATCCGTGAACCCTAAAAGAAAATACAAAAAATCCCTTGGGCCTATACCCTATAAAACCCTAAAAAGACCTAAAAATCCTTAAACCTAACAAACTCTAAGCTCTAAACCCCATAAAGCCCTAAATTGTATATGCTTAACCATAAAAAGCACAAATAAAAAAAAACAAAAAACCCTATGCCCTAAACCCTAAACCTATAAAATTCTAAAAAACCTTAGCTAAAAAACGCAAAGACTTTAACCCTAATAACCTAGATAAAACCCTAAACCGTAAAAAACAAAGATAAAACCCAAAACCTATAAAATCCTAAGAAAACTTAGCCGAAAAAATCCACAGACTTAAAGCCTAAACTAGATAATACTCTTAACCTAAAATCCTAATCCTTAAAAAACCCTAAACCGAAAATTTTAATCCTAAACCTAAAACCCAAAGAAACACTAAACCCTCAAACTTAAGAAACCATAAATTCTATAAACCCTAACATAAATCCCTCAGAAACACTAAACATTAAGAATCCCTAAATCCTATAAATCCTAAAATAAACCATAAAGACCCTTTAAAACACCTAAAAAACCCTAAATCCTAAAAATCTGTAAAACCTAAACATAAAAAACACAACAAAAACCAAACCCCTAAACTTTAAACCTTAAAAAACCCTACGAAACACTTAACCCTTAAAAAAAAAAATCCAAATTCCCTTAAACCTAAAAAAAAGAATCTAAGCTCTAAACCCTATAAAGCCCTAAATCATATATGCTAAACGCTAAAAAAAGACACAAAAAAAAAAAAAAAAAAAAAACCTAAGCCCTAAATCCTAAACCTATAAAACCCTAAAAAACATTAACCTAAAAAAATCCAAATCCCTACACTCTAAAATCCAACATAAAACCCTTAACCTAAAACCCTAAACCTAAAAAAAAAACAAACCCCTAAACCCTAAAACCTAACCTAAAACCCCAAATCCCAAACCTATAACCCTAAGAAACCCTAAACCTTAAGAAACCCTAATTCCTATAAACCCTAAAAACCATTCAAAACCCCGAAAACTCCCTAAAATTCTTATGCTCTAAACCATAAATCCTAAATATTTAAAAACCCTAAACCAAAAAAAAAAAAACATAAGCCCTAAATAATAAAAAATCCTAAGAGACACTTAACCCTTAAAAACACTAAAAAACCCAAGAACCACTAAACCTAAAAAACTCTAAGCTCTAAACCTTATAAAACCCTAAATCGTATATGCTAAATCTTAAAAAACACAAGAAAAAACCTAAGCCCTAAACCTTAAACCTATAAAACCCTAAAAACCTTGAAAACCCCAATGCCTTAAACCACAAAATCCCAAATAAAACCATTAACCTGAAACCCTAAACCCTAACATAAATCCCTAAGAAATCCTAAACCTAAAGAATCCCTAAATCCTACAAATCCTAAAAAAAACCATAAAGACCATTTAAAACACCTAAAACCGTCAGCTCTAAATCGTAAATCCTCAAAACCCATAAACCATAACATAAAGACACACAAAAACACCCTAAGCCCGAAACCCTAAACCCTATAAAACCCTAAGAAACACATAACTCTTAAAAACTCTAAAGAATACACAAATCCCTAAGCCTAAAAAATTGTAAGCTCTAAACCCTATAAACCCCAAAAACACAAAACAAAAACCCTAAACCCTAAACACTAATCATAAAAAATCCTAAAAATCCAAAAGCCCTAAACCCTTGCCTAAAACGTAAATGCTAAACCTAAAACCTTAAGCAACCCTAAATCCTACACCTTAAAAAAGTCCTAAATCCCTTAAACCCATATATAATCCCTAAAAACCATATAAAACTCCTACAACACCCTAAACTCTAAACCCTAAACCCGAAAAATCCGAAGAAACTAAAACTAAAAAACACAAAAAATAGAAAGCCTTAAACCCTAAGAAGCACTTAACCCTTAAAAACCCTAAAACCTAAAAATACCCTAAATCTAAAAAACTCTAAGCTCTATAACCTATAAAGCCCAGAATTGTATATGATAAACCCAAAAAAAAACCCTAAGCCTTGAATCTTAAAACTATAAAACCCTAAAAACCTTAACCCAAAAAACCCAAAGCCCTAAACCATAAATACCCTATATAAAAACCCTTAACCAAAAACCCTAGACCTAAAAACCATGAAGCTCTAAACCCTAAACCCTAAATCCTTAGATTCTAAACCTAAAATTCTAAGAAACCCTAAACCGTAGGCCTTACAAAACCATAAATCTTATAAACCCTAATATAAACACTACAAAGCATTTAAAACCTCTACCAAACCCTAAGCTCTAAACCCTAAATCCTAAAAAATTCATAAATCTCAAACTGAAAAAACACAAAAAAAAATCCTAAATCCTTATGAATAGAAAACCCTAATAAACACTTAACCCTTTAAAACACTAAAAAAAACCCAAAGAACCAAACCCTAAAAACCTAGATAAAACCAGTAACCTTAAACCCTAAACCTAAAAATACCCTAACTCGTAAACACTAATCCCTCACCTAAAACCCTAAATGGTATATGCTAAACCCTGAAAGAACACAAAAAAAACCCTAAGTCTTGAATCGTAAACCTATAAAACCCTAGAAACCCAGATAAAATCCTTAACCTAAAACCCTAAACCTAAAAAACCCTAAACCGTAACCTAAAACTCTATATCCTAAACCTAAAAACCCTAAGAAGCTCTAAATTCTATAAACCCTAAAATAAACCATTAAAACAATAAAGCCCTTAATCGTATATGCTAAACCCTAACAAACACACAAAGAACCCCAAATCCCTAAAGCCTAAACCTATAAAGTCCAGACAAACCTTAATCTAAAAAACCCAAAGCACTAAACCCTAAACACCTAGGTAAAACCACTAAACTTAAACCCTAAACCTAAAAGAACCCTAGGCCCTAAACACTAAACCCTAACCTAAATCCCTAAATCCTAAACTTAAAACCCATAAAAACTCAAAACCCCGAAACCTAAAAGAGTCTAAGCTACAAACCCTACAAATCCATAAATCGTATAAGCTAAACCCTAAAAAACACACTAAAAAAAACCTAAGACCCTAAACCTAATTCCCTAAATCCTAAACCTAAAACCTTAATCCTAAACCAAAAACCCTAAATCCTAAGCCTAAAACCCTAAACCTTAACGTGAAACCCTAAATCCTAAACCTAAAAACCCTAAAAAACCCTAAACCCTAACCTTAAGAAACCCTAAATCCTATGAAACCTAAGACAAACCCTAAAAACAATTTAAAACCCCTAAAAATCCTAAGATCTAAACCCTAACTCCTAAAAATCCGTGAACCCTAAAAGAAAATACAAAAAATCCCTTGGGCCTATACCCTATAAAACCCTAAAAAGACCTAAAAATCCTTAAACCTAACAAACTCTAAGCTCTAAACCCCATAAAGCCCTAAATTGTATATGCTTAACCATAAAAAGCACAAATAAAAAAAAACAAAAAACCCTATGCCCTAAACCCTAAACCTATAAAATTCTAAAAAACCTTACCTAAAAAACCCAAAGACTTTAACCCTAATAACCTAGATAAAACCCTAAACCGTAAAAAACAAAGATAAAACCCTAAACCTATAAAATCCTAAGAAAACTTAGCCGAAAAAATCCACAGCCTTAAAGCCTAAACTAGATAATACTCTTAACCTATAATCCTAATCCTTAAAAAACCCTAAACCGAAAATTTTAATCCTAAACCTAAAACCCAAAGAAACACTAAACCCTCAAACTTAAGAAACCATAAATTCTATAAACCCTAACATAAATCCCTCAGAAACACTAAACATTAAGAATCTCTAAATCCTATAAATCCTAAAATAAACCATAAAGACCCTTTAAAACACCTAAAAAACCCTAAATCCTAAAAATCTGTAAAACCTAAACATAAAAAACACAACAAAAACCAAACCCCTAAACTTTAAACCTTAAAAAACCCTACGAAACACTTAACCCTTAAAAAAAAAATCCAAATTCCCTTAAACCTAAAAAAAAGAATCTAAGCTCTAAACCCTATAAAGCCCTAAATCATATATGCTAAACGCTAAAAAAAGACACAAAAAAAAAAAAAAAAAACCTAAGCCCTAAATCCTAAACCTATAAAACCCTAAAAAACATTAACCTAAAAAAATCCAAAGCCCTACACTCTAAAATCCAACATAAAACCCTTAACCTATAACCCTAAACCTAAAAAAAAAACAAACCCCTAAACCCTAAAACCTAACCTAAAACCCCAAATCCCAAACCTATAACCCTAAGAAACCCTAAACCTTAAGAAACCCTAATCCCTATAAACCCTAAATTAAACCCTAAACACCATTCAAAACCCCGAAAACTCCCTAAAATTCTTATGCTCTAAACCATAAATCCTAAATATTTAAAAACCCTAAACCAAAAAAAAAAAACATAAGCCCTAAATAATAAAAAATCCTAAGAGACACTTAACCCTTAAAAACACTAAAAAACCCAAGAACCACTAAACCTAAAAAACTCTAAGCTCTAAACCTTATAAAACCCTAAATCGTATATGCTAAATCCTAAAAAACACAAGAAAAAACCTAAGCCCTAAACCTTAAACCTATAAAACCCTAAAAACCTTGAAAACCCCAATGCCTTAAACCACAAAATCCCAAATAAAACCATTAACCTGAAACCCTAAACCCTAACATAAATCCCTAAGAAATCCTAAACCTAAAGAATCCCTAAATCCTACAAATCCTAAAAAAAACCATAAAGACCATTTAAAACACCTAAAACCGTCAGCTCTAAATCGTAAATCCTCAAAACCCATAAACCATAACATAAAGACACACAAAAACACCCTAAGCCCGAAACCCTAAACCCTATAAAACCCTAAGAAACACATATCCCTTAAAAACTCTAAACAATACACAAATCCCTAAGCCTAAAAAATTGTAAGCTCTAAACCCTATAAACCCCAAAAACACAAAACAAAAACCCTAAGCCCTAAACACTAATCATAAAAAATCCTAAAAATCCAAAAGCCCTAAACCCTTGCCTAAAACGTAAATGCTAAACCTAAAACCTTAAGCAACCCTAAATCCTACACCTTAAAAAAGTACTAAATCCCTTAAACCCATATATAATCCCTAAAAACCATATAAAACTCCTACAACACCCTAAACTCTAAACCCTAAACCCGAAAAATCCAAAGAAACTAAAACTAAAAAACACAAAAAATAGAAAGCCTTAAACCCTAAGAAGCACTTAACCCTTAAAAACCCTAAAACCTAAAAATACCCTAAATCTAAAAAACTCTAAGCTCTATAACCTATAAAGCCCAGAATTGTGTATGATAAACCCAAAAAAAAACCCTAAGCCTTGAATCTTAAAACTATAAAACCCTAAAAACCTTAACCCAAAAAACCCAAAGCCCTAAACCATAAATACCCTATATAAAAACCCTTAACCAAAAACCCTAGACCTAAAAACCATGAAGCTCTAAACCCTAAACCCTAAATCCTTAGATTCTAAACCTAAAATTCTAAGAAACCCTAAACCGTAGGCCTTACAAAACCATAAATCTTATAAACCCTAATATAAACACTACAAAGCATTTAAAACCTCTACCAAACCCTAAGCTCTAAACCCTAAATCCTAAAAAATTCATAAATATCAAACTGAAAAAACACAAAAAAAAATCCTAAATCCTTATGAATAGAAAACCCTAATAAACACTTAACCCTTTAAAACACTAAAAAAACCCCAAAGAACCAAACCCTAAAAACCTAGATAAAACCAATAACCTTAAACCCTAAACCTAAAAATACCCTAAGTCGTAAACACTAAACCCTCACCTAAAACCCTAAATGGTATATGCTAAACCCTGAAAAAACACAAAAAAAACCCTAAGTCTTGAATCGTAAACCTATAAAACCCTAAAAACCCAGATAAAATCCTTAACCTAAAACCCTAAACCTAAAAAACCCTAAACCGTAACCTAAAACTCTATATCCTAAACCTAAAAACCCTAAGAAGCTCTAAATTCTATAAACCCTAAAATAAACCCTTAAAACAATAAAGCCCTTAATCGTATATGCTAAACCCTAACAAACACACAAAGAACCCCAAATCCCTAAAGCCTAAACCTATAAAGTACAGACAAACCTTAATCTAAAATACCCAAAGCACTAAACCCTAAACACCTAGGTAAAACCATTAAACTTAAACCCTAAACCTAAAAAAACCCTAGGCCCTAAACACTAAACCCTAACCTAAAACCCTAAATCCTCAACTTAAAAGCCATAAAAACTCAAAACCCCGAAACCTAAAAGAGTCTAAGCTCCAAACCCTACAAATCCATAAATCGTATAAGCTAAACCCTAAAAAACACACTTAAAAAAACCTAAGACCCTAAACCTAATTCCCTAAATCCTAAACCTAAAACCCTAAATCCTAAACCTATAACCCTAAATCCTAAGCCTAAAACCCTAAACCTTAACGTGAAACCCTAAATCCTAAACCGAAAAACCCTAAGAAACCCTAAACCCTATAAAACCTAAGACAAACCCTAAAAATAATTTAAAACCCCTAAAAATCCTAAGATCTAAACTCTAAATCCTAAAAATCCGTGAACCCTAAAAAAATTACAAAAAATCCCTTGGGCCTATACCCTAAAAAACACTAAAAAGACCTAAAAATCCGTAAACCTAAAAACCACTAAGCTCTAAACCCCATAATGCCCTAAATTGTATATGCTTAACCATAAAAAACACAAATAAAAAAAAAACAAAAAACCCTATGCCCTAAACCCTAAACCTATAAAATTCTAAAAAACCTTACCTAAAAAAACCAAAGACTTTAACCCTAAAAATCTAGATAAAACCCTAAACCTAAAAAACCCAAGATAAAACCCTAAACCTAAAAGATCCTAAGAAAACTTAGCCTAAAAAACCCATAGCCTTAAAGCCTAAACTAGATAATACTCTTAACCTAAAATCCTAAACCTTAAAAAACCCTAAACCAAAAATTTTAATCCTAAACCTAAAACCCAAAGAAACACTAAACCCTAACACTTAAAAAACCATAAATTCTATAAACCCTAACATAAATCCCTCAGAAACACTAAACATTAAGAATCCCTAAATCTTATAAATCCTAAAATAAACCATAAAGACCCTTTAAAACACCTAAAAAACCCTAAATCCTAAAGATCTGTAAAACCTAAACATAAAAAACACAACAAAATCCAAACCCCTAAACTTTAAACCTTAAAAAACCCTAAGAAACACTTAACCATTAAAAAACGAAAAAAATCCAAACTCCCTTAAACCTAAAAAAAAAAGAATATAAGCTCTAAACCCTATAAAGCCCTAAATCATATATGCTAAACGCTAAAAAAAGACACAAAAAAACAAAAAATCCTAAGCCCTAAATCCTAAACCTATAAAACCCTAAAAAACATTAACCTAAAAAAATCCAAAGCCCTACACCCTAAAATCCAACATAAAACCCTTAACCTAAAAAAAAAAAACAAAGCCCTAAACCCTAAAACCTAACCTAAAACCCTAAATCCCAAACCTATAACCCTAAGAAACCCTAATTCCTATAAACCCTAAAATAAACCCTAAAAACCATTTAAAACCCCGAAAACTCCCTAAAATTCTTATGCTCTAAACCATAAATCCTAAATATTTAAAAACCCTAAGCCGAAAAATAAATAAAAGACCTAAATCCTAAAAAATCCTAAGAGACACTTAACCCTTAAAAGCACTAAAAAACCCAAGAACCACTAAACCTAAAAAACTATAAGCTCTAAACCCTATAAAACCCTAAATCGTATATGCTAAATCCAAAAAAACAAAGGAAAAAACCTAAGCATTAAACCTTAAACCTATAAAACCCTAAAATCATTGAAAACCCCAATGCCTTAAACCACAAAATCCCAAATAAAACCATTAACCTGAAACCCTAAACCTAATAAAACCGTAAACCCTAACATAAATCCCTAAGAAATCCTAAACCTAAAGAATCCCTAAATCATACAAATCCTAAAAAAAACCATAAGGACCATTTAAAACACCTAAAACCGTAAGCTCTAAATCGTAAATCCTCAAAATCCATAAACCCTAACATATAAACACACAAAAAAACCCTAAACCCGAAACCCTAAACCCTATAAAACCCTAAGAAACACATAACCCTTAAAATCTCTAAAGAATACAAAAACTCCTAAGCCTAAAAAATTATATGCTCTAAACCCTACAAACCCCAAAAACACAAAACAAAAACCCTAAGCCCTAAGCAGTAATCATACAAAATCCTAAAAAATCCAAAAGCCCTAAACCCTAACCTGAAACGTAAATGCTAAACCTAAAACCTTAAGCAACCTTAAATCCTACACCTTAAAAAAATCCTAAATCCCTTAAACCCTTATCTAATCCCTAAACACAATATAAAACTCCTACAAAACCCTAAACTCTAAACCCTAAACCCTAAAAATCCGTAGAAGCTAAAACTAAAAAACACAAAAAACAGAAAGCCTTAAACCCTAAGAAACACTTAACCCATAAAAACCCTAAAACCTCAAAATCCCCTAAATTTAAAAAACTCTAAGCTCTATACCCTATAAAGCCCAAAATTGTACATGATAAACCCAAAAAAACACAAAAAAAAACCTAAACATTGAACCCTTAAACTATAAAACCCTAAAACCCTTAACCCAAAAAATCCAAAGCCCTAAACCATAAATACCCTAGATAAAAACCCTTAACCAGAAACCCTAGACCTAAAAACCATGAAGCTCTAAACCCTAAACCCTAAATCCTTAGATTCTAAACCTAAAATTCTAAGAAACCCTAAACCGTAGACCTTACAAAACCATAAATCTTATAAACCCTAATATAAACACTACAAAGCATTTAAAACCTCTACCAAACCCTAAGCTCTAAACCCTAAATCCTAAAAAATTCATAAATCTTAAACTGAAAAAACACAAAAAAAAAATCCTAAATCGTTATGAATAGAAAACCCTAATAAACACTTAACCCTTAAAAACACTAAAAAAAACCCAAAGAACCAAACCCTAAAAACCTAGATAAAACCACTAACCTTAAACCCTAAACCTAAAAAACCCTAGGCCCTAAACACTAAACCCTCACCTAAAATCCTAAATGGTATATGCTAAATCCTGAAAAAACACAAAAAAAACCCTAAGTCTTGAACCGTAAACCTATAAAACCCTAAAAACCTAGATAAAATCCTTAACCTAAAACCCTAAACCTAAAAAACCCTAAACCGTAACCTAAAACTCTATATCCTAAACCTAAAAACCCTAAGAAGATCTAAATTCTATAAACCCTAAAATAAACCCTTAAAACAATAAAGCCCTTAATCGTATATGCTAAACCCTAACAAACACACAAAGAACCCCAAATCCCTAAAGCCTAAACCTATAAAGTCCAGACAAACCTTAATCTAAAAAACCCAAAGCACTAAATCCTAAACACCTAGGTAAAACAATTAAACTTAAACCCTAAACCTAAAAAAACCCTAGGCCCTAAACACTAAACCCTCACCTAAAACCCTAAATCGTATATGCTAAACCCTGAAAAAACACAAAAAAAAACCATAAGTCTTGAACCGTAAACCTATAAAACCCTAAAAACCTAGATAAAATCCTTAACCTAAAACCCTAAACCTAAAACACCCTAAACCGTAACCTAAAACTCTATATCCTAAACCTAAAAACCCTAAAAGCTCTAAATTCTATAAACCCTAAAATAAACCCTTAAAACAATAAAGCCCTTAATCGTATATGCTAAACCCTAACAAACACACAAAGAACCCCAAATCCCTAAAGCCTAAACCTATAAAGTCAAGACAAACCTTAATCTAAAAAACCCAAAGCACTAAATCCTAAACACCTACGTAAAACCATTAAACTTAAACCCTAAACCTTAAAAAACCCTAGGCCCTAAACACTAAACCCTAACCTAAAACCCTAAATCCTCAACTTAAAACCCATAAAAACTCAAAACCCCGAAACCTAAAAGCGTCTAAGCTCCAAACCCTACAAATCCATAAATCGTATAAGCTAAACCCTAAAAAACACACTAAAAAAGCTAACACCCTAAACCTAATTCCCTAAATCCTAAACCTAAAACACTAAATCCTAAGCCTAAAACCTTAAACCTTAACGTGAAACCCTAAATCCTACACCTAAAAACCCTAAGAAACCCTAAACCTTAACCCTAAGAAACCCTAAATCCAATGAAACCTAAGACAAACCCTAAAAACAATTTAAAACCCCTAAAAATCCTAAGATATAAACCCTAAATCCTAAAAATCCGTGAACCCTAAAAAAAAATACAAAAAATCCCTTGGGCCTATACCCTAAAAAACCCTAAAAAGACCTAAAAATCCTTAAACCTAAAAAACTCTAAGCTCTAAACCCCATAAAGCCCTAAATTGTATATGCTTAACCATAAAAAACACAAATTAAAAAAAAAACAAAAAACCCTAAGCCCTAAACCCTAAACCTATAAAATTACAAAAAACCTTACCTAAAAAACCCAAAGACTTTAACCCTAAAAAAACCTAGTTAAAACCCTAAACCTAAAAAAACCAAGATAAAACCCTAAACCTATAAAATCCTAAGAAAACTTAGCCTAAAAAACCCACAGCCTTAAAGCCTAAACTAGATAATACTCTTAACCTAAAATCCTAAACCTTAAAAAACCCTAAACCGAAAATTTTAATCCTAAATCTAAAACCCAAAGAAACACTAAACCCTAAAACTGAAAAAACCATAAATTCTATAAACCCTAACATAAATCCCTCAGAAACACTAAACATTAAGAATCCCTAAATCCTATAAATCCTAAAATAAACCATAAAGACCATTTAAAACACCTAAAAAACCCTAAATCCTAAAAATCTGTAAAACCTAAACATAAAAAACACAACAAAAACCAAACCCCTAAACTTTAAACCTTAAAAAACCTTAAGAAACACTTAAACCTTAAAAAACAAAAAAAAATCCTAATTCCCTTAAACCTAAAAAAAAAGAATCTAATCTCTAAACCCTATAAAGCCCTAAATCATATATGCTAAACTCTAAAAAAAGACACAAAAAAAAAAAAAAAAAACTAAGCCCTAAATCCTAAACCAATAAAACCCTGAAAAAATTAACCTAAAAAAATCCAAAGCCCTACACCCTAAAATCCAACATAAAACCCTGAACCTATAACCCTAAACCTAAAAAAAAAAACAAAGCCCTAAATCCTAAAACCTAACCCAAAACCCTAAATCCCAAACCTATAACCCTATGAAACCCTAAACCTTAAGAAACCCTAATTCCTATAAGCCCTAAAATAAACCCTAAAAACCATTTAAAACCCCGAAAACTCCCTAAAATTCTTATGCTCTAAACCATAAATCCTAAATATTTAAAAACCCTAAACCGAAAAAAAAAAAAAAATAAGCCCTAAATCCTAAAAAACCCTAAGAGAAATTTAACCCTTAAAAACACTAAAAAACCCAAGAATCACTAAACCTAAAAAACTCAAAGCTCTAAACCCTATAAAACCCTAAATCGTATATGCTAAATCCTAAAAAACACAAGAAAAAACCTAAGCCCTAAACCTTAAACCTATAAAACCCTAAAAACCTTGAAAACCCCAATGCCTTAAACCACAAAATCCCAAATAAAACCATTAACCTGAAACCCTAAACCCTAACATAAATCCTTAAGAAATCCTAAACCTAAAGAATCCCTAAATCCTACAATTCCTAGAAAAAACCATAAAGACCATTTAAAATACCTAAAACCGTAAGCTCTAAATCGTAAATCCTCAAAATCCATAAACCCTAACATAAAAACACACAAAAAAACCATAAGCCCGAAACCCTAAACCCTATAAAACCCTAAGAGACACATAACCCTTAAAAACTCTAAAGAATACAAAAACCCCTAAGCCTAAAAAATTGTAAGCTCTAAACCCTATAAACCCCAACAACACAAAACAAAAACCCTAAGCCCTAAACACTAATCATACAAAATCCTAAACCCTAACATAAATCCCTAAGAAATCCTAAACCTAAAGAATCCCTAAATCCTACAAATCCTAAAAAAAAACCATAAAGACCATTTAATACAGCTAAAACCGTAAGCTCTAAATCGTAACTCCTCAAAATCCATAAACCCTAACATAAAAACACACAAAAAAACCCTTAACCCTATAAAACCCTAAGAAACACATAACCCTTAAAAACTCTAAAGAATACTAAAACCCCTAAGCCTAAAAAATTGTAAGCTCTAAACCCTATAAACCCCAAAAACACAAAACAAAAACCCTAAGCCCTAAACACTAATCTCTAATCATACAAAATCCAAAAAATCCAAAAGCCCTAAACCCTAACCTAAAACGTAAATGCTAAACCTAAAACCTTAGGCAACCGTAAATCCTACACCTTAAAAAAATCCTAAATCCCTTAAACCCTTATATAATCCCTAAAAATCATATAAAACTCTTACAAAACCCTAAACTCTAAACCCTAAACCCAAAAAATCCGTAGAAGCTAAAACTAAAAAACACAAAAAACAGAAAGCCTTAAACCCTAAGAAACACTTAACCCTTAAAAACCCTAAAACCTCAAAATCCCCTAAATCTAAAAAACTCTAAGCTTTATACCCTGTAAAGCCCAAAATTATATATGATAAACCCAAAAAAACACAAAAAAAAACCCTAAGCCTTGAACCCTAAAACTATAAAACCCTAAAAACCATTATCCAAAAAACCCAAAGCCCTAAACCATAAATACCCTAGATAAAAACCCTTAACCAAAAACCGTAGACCTAAAAACCGTGAAGCTCTAAACCCTAAGCCCTAAATCCTTAGATTCTAAACCTAAAATTCTAAGAAACCCTAAACCGTAGACCTTACAAAACCATAAATCTTATAAACCCTACTATAAACACTACAAAGCATTTAAAACCTCTACCAAACCCTAAGCTCAAAACCCTAAATCCTAAAAACTTCATAAATCTTAAACTGAAAAAACACAAAAAAAAAATCCTAAATCCTTATGAATAGAAAACCCTAATAAACACTTAACCCTTAAAAACACTAAAAAAAACCCAAAGAACCAAACCCTAAAAACCTAGATAAACCAACTAACCTTAAACCCTAAACCTAAAAAAAGCATAGGCCCTAAACACTAAACCCTCACCTAAAACCCTTAATCGTATATGTTAAACCCTGAAAAAACACAAAAAAAACCCTAAGTCTTAAACCGTAAACCTATAAAACCCTAAAAACCTAGGTAAAATCCTTAACCTAAAACCCTAAACCTAAAAAACCCTAAACCGTAAATTCTATAAACCCTAACATAAATCCCTCAGAAACACTAAACATTAAGTATCCCTAAATCCTATATATCCTAAAATAAACCATAAAAACCATTTAAAACACCTAAAAAACCCTAAATCCTAAAAATCTGTAAAACCTAAACATAAAAAACACAACAAAAACCAAACCCCTAAACTATAAACCTTAAAAAAACCTAAGAAACACTTAACCCTTAAAAAATAAAAAAAATCCAAATTCCCTTAAAACGAAAAAAAAAGAATCTAAGCTCTAAACACTATAAAGCCCTAAATCATATATGCTAAACTCTAAAAAAAGACACAAAAAAAAAAAACCTAAGCCCTAAATCCTAAACCTATAAAACCCTAAAAAACATTAACCTAAAAAAATCCAAATACCTACACCCTATAATCCAACATAAAACCCTTAACCTATAACCCTAAACCTAAAAAAAAAACAAAGCCCTAAACCCTAAAACCTAACCTAAAACCCTAAATCCCAAACCTATAACCCTAAGAAACCCTAAACCTTAAGAAACCCTAATTCCTATAAACCCTAAAATAAACCCTAAAAACCATTTAAAACCCCGAAAACTCCCAAAAATTCTTATGCTCTAAACCAGAAATCCTAAATATTGAAAAACCCTAAACAGAAAAAAAAAAACATAAGCCCTAAATCCTAAAAAACCCTAAGAGACACTTAACCCTTAAAAACACTAAAAAACCCAAGAACCACTAAACCTCAAAAACTCAAAGCTCTAAACCCTATAAAACCCTAAATCGTATATGCTAAAACCTAAAAATCACAAGAAAAAACCTAACCCTAAACCTTAAACCTATAAAACCCTAAAAACCTTGAAAACCCCAATGCCTTAAACCACAAAATCCCAAATAAAACCATTAACCTGAAACCCTAAACCCTAACATAAATCCTTAAGAAATCCTAAACCTAAAGAATCCCTAAATCCTACAATTCCTAGAAAAAACCATAAAGACCATTTAAAATACCTAAAACCGTAAGCTCTAAATCGTAAATCCTCAAAATCCATAAACCCTAACATAAAAACACACAAAAAAACCATAAGCCCGAAACCCTAAACCCTATAAAACCCTAAGAGACACATAACCCTTAAAAACTCTAAAGAATACAAAAACCCCTAAGCCTAAAAAATTGTAAGCTCTAAACCCTATAAACCCCAACAACACAAAACAAAAACCCTAAGCCCTAAACACTAATCATACAAAATCCTAAACCCTAACATAAATCCCTAAGAAATCCTAAACCTAAAGAATCCCTAAATCCTACAAATCCTAAAAAAAAACCATAAAGACCATTTAATACAGCTAAAACCGTAAGCTCTAAATCGTAACTCCTCAAAATCCATAAACCCTAACATAAAAACACACAAAAAAACCCTTAACCCTATAAAACCCTAAGAAACACATAACCCTTAAAAACTCTAAAGAATACTAAAACCCCTAAGCCTAATAAATTGTAAGCTCTAAACCCTATAAACCCCAAAAACACAAAACAAAAACCCTAAGCCCTAAACACTAATCTCTAATCATACAAAATCCAAAAAATCCAAAAGCCCTAAACCCTAACCTAAAACGTAAATGCTAAACCTAAAACCTTAGGCAACCGTAAATCCTACACCTTAAAAAAATCCTAAATCCCTTAAACCCTTATATAATCCCTAAAAATCATATAAAACTCTTACAAAACCCTAAACTCTAAACCCTAAACCCAAAAAATCCGTAGAAGCTAAAACTAAAAAACACAAAAAACAGAAAGCCTTAAACCCTAAGAAACACTTAACCCTTAAAAACCCTAAAACCTCAAAATCCCCTAAATCTAAAAAACTCTAAGCTTTATACCCTGTAAAGCCCAAAATTATATATGATAAACCCAAAAAAAACACAAAAAAAAACCCTAAGCCTTGAACCCTAAAACTATAAAACCCTAAAAACCTTAACCCAAAAATACCCAAAGCCCTAAACCATAAATACCCTAGATAAAAACCCTTAACCAAAAACCCTAGACCTAAAAACCATGAAGCTCTAAACCCTAAACCCTAAATCCTTAGATTCTAAACCTAAAATTCTAAGAAACCCTAAACAGTAGACTTTACAAAACTATAAATCTTATAAACCCTAATATAAACACTACAAGCATTTAAAACCTCTACCAAACCCTAAGCTCTAAACCCTAAATCCTAAAATATTCATAAATCTTAAACTGAAAAAACACAAAAAAAAATCCTAAATCCTTACAAATAGAAAACCCTAATAAACACTTAATCCATAAAAATACTAAAAAAAACCCAAAGAACCAAACCTTAAAAACCTAGATAAAACCACTAACCTTAAACCCTAAACCTAAAAAAACCCTAGGCCCTAAACACTAAACCCTCACCTAAAACCCTAAATCGTATATGCTAAACCCTGAAAAAACACAAAAAAAACCCTAAGTCTTGAACCGTAAACCTATAAAACCCTAAAAACCTAGATAAAATCCTTAACCTAAAACCCTAAACCTAAAACACCCTAAACCGTAACCTAAAACTCTATATCCTAAACCTAAAAACCCTAAGAAGCTCTAAATTCTATAAACCCAAAAATAAACCCTTAAAATAATAAAGCCCTTAATTGTATATGCTAAACCCTAACAAACGCACAGAGAACCCCAAATCCCTAAAGCCTAAACCTATAAAGTCCAGACAAACCTTAATCTAAAAAACCCAAAGTACTAAACCATAAACACCTAGGTAAAACCATTAAACTTAAACCCTAAACCTAAAAAAACCCTAGGCCCTAAACACTAAACCCTAACCTAAAACCCTATATCCTCAACTTAAAACCCATAAAGACTCAAAACCCCGAAACCTAAAAGAGTCTAAGCTCCAAACCCTACAAATCCATAAATCATATAAGCTAAACCCTAAAAAACACACCAAAAAAAACCTAAGAACCTAAACCTAATTCCCTAAATCCTAAACCTAAAACCCTAAATCCTAAACCTAAAACCCTAAATCCTAAGCCTAAAACCCTAAACCTTAACGTGAAACCCTAAATCCTAAACCTAAAAACCCTAAGAAACCCTAAACCCTAACCTTAAGAAACCCTAAATCCTATGAAACCTAAGACAAACCCAAAAAATTATTTAAAACCCCTAAAAATCCTAAGATCTAAACCCTAAATCCTAAAAATCTGTGAACCCTAAAAAAAAATACAAAAAATCCCTTGGGCCTATACCCCATAAAACCCTAAAAAGACCTAAAAATTCTTAAACCTAAAAAACTCTAAGCTCTAAACCCCATAATCCCTAAATTGTATATGCTTAACCATAAAAAACTCAAATAAAAAAAAAAAAACAGAAAACCCTAAGCCCTAAACCCTAAACCTATAAAATTCTAAAAAACCTTACCTAAAAAACCCAAAGACTTTAACCCTAAAAACCTAGATAAAACCCTAAACCTAAAAAAACCAAGATAAAACCCTAAACCTATAAAATCCTAAGAAAACTTAGCCTAAAAAACCCACAGCCTTAAAGCCTAAACTAGATAATACTCTTAACCTAAAATCCTAAACCTTAAAAAACCCTAAACCGAAAATTTTAATCCTAAATCTAAAACCCAAAGAAACACTAAACCCTAAAACTGAAAAAACCATAAATTCTATAAACCCTAACATAAATCCCTCAGAAACACTAAACATTAAGAATCCCTAAATCCTATAAATCCTAAAATAAACCATAAAGACCATTTAAAATACCTAAAAAAACCCTAAATCCTAAGGATCTGTAAAACCTAAACATGAGAAACACAACAAAAACCAAACCCCTAAACTTTAAACCTTAAAAAACCCTAAGAAACACTTAACCCTTAAAAAACAAAAAAAAAATCCAAATTCCCTTAAACCTAAAAAAAAAGAATCTAAGTTCTAAACCCTATAATGCCCTAAATCATATATGCCAAACTCTAAAAAAAGACACAAAAAAAAAAAAACTAAGCCCTAAATCCTAAACCTATAAAAACCTAAAAAACATTAACCTAAAAAAATCCAAAGCCCTACACCCTAAAATCCAACATAAAACCCTTAACCTATAACCCTAAACCTAAAAAAAAAAAAACAAAGCCCTAAACCCTAAAACCCTAAATCCCAAACCTATAACCCTAAGAAACCCTAAACCTTAAGAAACCCTAATTCCTATAAGCCCTAAAATAAACCCTAAAAAACATTTAAAACCCCGAAAACTCCCTAAAATTCTTATGCTCTAAACCATAAATCCTAAATATTGAAAAACCCTAAATCGAAAAAAAAAAACATAAGCCCTAAATCCTAAAAAACCCTAAGAGACACTTAACCCTTAAAAACACTAAAAAACCCAAGAACCACTAAACCTAAAAAACTCAAAGCTCTAAACCCTATAAAACCCTAAATCGTATATGCTAAATCCTAAAAAACACAAGAAAAAACCTAAGCCCTAAACCTTAAACCTATAAAACCCTAAAAACCTTGAAAACCCCAATGCCTTAAACCACAAAATCCCAAATAAAACCATTAACCTGAAACCCTAAAGCCTAACATAAATCCTTAAGAAATCCTAAACCTAAAGAATCCCTAAATCCTACAAATCCTAAAAAAAACTATAAAGACCATTTAAAACACCTAAAACCGTAAGCTCTAAATCGTAAATCCTCAAAATCCATAAACCCTAACATAAAAACAAACAAAAAAACCCTAAGCCCGAAACCCTAAACCCTATAAAACCCTAAGAAACACATAACCCTTAAAAACTCTAAAGAATACAAAAACCCCTAAGCCTAAAAAATTGTAAGCTCTAAACCCTATAAACCCCAAAAACACAAAACAAAAACCCTAAGCCCTAAACACTAATCATACAAAATCCTAAAAATCAAAAAGCCCTAAACCCTAACCTAAAACGTAAATGCTAAACCTAAAACCTGAAGCAACCCTAAATCCTACACCTTAAAAAAATCCTAAATTCCTTAAACCCTTATATAATCCCTAAAAACCATATAAAACTCCTACAAAACCCTAAACTCTAAACCCTAAACCCAAAAAATCCATAAAAGGTAAAACTAAAAAACACTAAAAACAGAAAGCCTTAAATCCTAAGAAACACTTAACCCTTAAAAACCCCAAAACCTCAAAATCCCCTAAATCTAAAAAACTCTAAGCTCTATACCCTATAAAGCCCAAAATTGTATATGATAAACCCAAAAAAACACAAAAAGAAACCCTAAGCCTTGAACCCTAAAACTATAAAACCCTAAAAACCTTAACCCAAAAAACCCAAAGCCCTAAACCATAAATACCCTAGATAAAAACCCTTAACCAAAAACCCTAGACCTAAAAACCATGAAGCTCTAAACCCTAAACCCTAAACCCTAAATTCTTAGATTCTAAACCTAAAATTCTAAGAAACCCTAAACCGTAGACCTTACAAAACCATAAATCTTATAAACCCTAATATAAACACTACAAGCATTTAAAACCTCTACCAAACCCTAAGCTCTAAACCCTAAATCCTAAAAAATTCATCAATATTAAACTGAAAAAACACAAAAAAAATCCTAAATCCTTATGAATAGAAAACCCTAATAAACACTTAACCATTAAAAACACCAAAAAAACCCCAAAGAACCAAACCCTAAAAACCTAGATAAAACCACTAACGTTAAAACCTAAACATAAAAAAAGCCTAAGCCCTAAACACTAAACCCTCACCTAAAACCCTAAATCGTATACGCTAAACCCTGAAAAAACACAAAAAAAACCCTAAGTCTTGAACCGTAAACCTATAAAACCCTAAAAACCTAGATAAAATCCTTAACCTAACACCCTAAACCTAAAAAACCCTAAACCGTAACCTAAAACTCTATATCCTAGATCTAAAAACCCTAAGAAGCTCTAAATTCTATAAACCCAAAAATAAACCCTTAAAACAATAAAGCCCTTAATCGTATATGCTAAACCCTAACAGACACACAAAGAACCAAAAATCCCTAAAACCTAAACCTATAAAGTCCAGACTAACCTTAATCTAAAAAACCCAAAGCACAAAACCCTAAACACCTAGGTAAAACCATTAAACTTAAACCCTAAATCTAAAAAAACCCTAGGCCCTAAACACTAAACCCTAACCTAAAACCCTAAATCCTCAACTTAAAACCCATAAAAACTCAAAACCCTGAAACCTAAAAGAGTCTAAGCTCCAAACCCTACAAATCCATAAAACGTATAAGCTAAACCCTAAAAAACACACTAAAAAAAACCTAAGACCCTAAACCTAATTCCCTAAATCCTAAACCTAAAACCCTAAATCCTAAACCTAAAACCCTAAATCCTAAGCCTAAAACCCTAAACCTTAACGTGAAACCCTAAATCCTAAACGTAAAAACCCTAAGAAACCCTAAACCCTAACCTTAAGAAACCCTAAATCCTATGAAACCTAAGACAAACCCTAAAAATTATTTAAAACCCCTAAAAATCCTAAGATCTAAACCCTAAATCCTAAAAATCTGTGAACCCTAAAAAAAAATACAAAAAATCCCTTGGGCCTATACCCTATAAAACCCTAAAAAGACCTAAAAATCCTTAAACCTAAAAAACTCTAAGCTCTAAACCCCATAATCCCTAAATTGTATATGCTTAACCATAAAAAACTCAAATAAAAAAAAAAAACAGAAAACCCTAAGCCCTAAACCCTAAACATATAAAATTCTAAAAAACCTTACCTAAAAAACCCAAAGACTTTAACCCTAAAAACCTAGATAAAACCCTAAACCTAAAAAAACCAAGATAAAACCCTAAACCTATAAAATCCTAAGAAAACTTAGCCTAAAAAACCCACAGCCTTAAAGCCTAAACTAGATAATACTCTTAACCTAAAATCCTAAACCTTAAAAAACCCTAAACCGAAAATTTTAATCCTAAACCTAAAACCCAAAGAAACACTAAACCCTAAAACTGAAAAAACCATAAATTCTATAAACCCTAACATAAATCCCTCAAAAACATTAAACATTAAGAATCCCTAAATCCTATAAATCCTAAAATAAACCATAAAGACCATTTAAAATACCTAAAAAACCCTAAATCCTAAAAATCTGTAAAACCTAAACAGAAAAAACACAACAAAAACCAAACCCCTAAACTTTAAACCTTAAAAAACCCTAAGAAACACTTAACCCTTAAAAAACAAAAAAAATCCAAATTCCCTTAAACCTAAAAAAAAAGAATCTAAGCTCTAAACCCTATAAAGCCCTAAATCATATATGCTAAACTCTAAAAAAAGACACAAAAAAAAAAAAAAACTAAGCCCTAAATCCTAAACCTATAAAACCCTAAAAAACATTAACCTAAAAAAATCCAAAACCCTACACACTAAAATCCAAAATAAAACCCTTAACCTATAACCCTAAACCTAAAAAAAAAACGAAGCCCTAAACCCTAAAACCTAACCTAAAACCCTAAATCGCAAACCTATAACCCTATGAAACCCTAAACCTTAAGAAACCCTAATTCCTATAAGCCCAAAAATAAACCCTAAAAACCAATTAAAACCCCAAAAATTCCTAAAATTCTTATGCTCTAAACCATAAATCCTAAATATTTAAAAACCCTAAACTGAAAAATAAAACATAAGCCCTAAATCCTAAAAAACCCTAAGAAACACTTAACCCATAAAAACACTTAAAAACCCAAGAACCACTAAACCTAAAAAACTAAAAGCTCTAAACCCTATAAAACCCTAAATCGTATATGCTAAATCCTAAAAAACACAAGAAAAAACATAAGCCCTAAACCTTAAACCTATAAAACCCTAAAATCCTTGAAAACCCCAATGCCTTAAACCACAAAATCCCAAATAAAACCATTAACCTGAAACCCTAAACCTAATAAAACCCAAAACCCAAACATAAATGCCTAAGAAATCCTACACCTAAAGAATCCCTAAATCCTACAAATCCTAAAAAAAACCATAAAGACCATTTAAAACACCTAAAACCATAAGCTCTAAATTGTAAATCCTCAAAATCCATAAACCCTAACATAGAAACACACCAAAAAAACCCTAAGCCCGAAACCCTAAACCCTATAAAACCCTAAGAAACACATAACCCTTAAAAACTCTAAAGAATTCAAAAACCCCTAAGCCTAAAAAGTTGTAAGCTCTAAACCCTATAAACCCCAAAAACACAAAACAAAAACCCTAAGCCCTAAACACTAATCATACAAAATCCTAAAAATCCAAAAGCCCTAAACCCTAACCTAAAACGTAAATGCTAAACCTAAAACCTTAAGCAACCCTAAATCCTACACCTTAAAAAAATCCTAAATCCCTTAAACCCTTATATAATCCCTAAAAACCATATAAAACTCCTACAAAACCCTAAACTCTAAACCCTAAACCCGAAAAATCCGTAGAAGCTAAAACTAAAAAACACAAAAAATAGAAAGCCTTAAACCCTAAGAAACACTTAACCTTTAAAAACCCTAAAGCCTCAAAATCCCCTAAATCTAAAAAACTCTAAGCTCTAAACCCTATAAAGCCCAAAATTGTATATGATAAACCCAAAAAAACACAAAAAAAAAACCCTAAGCCTTGAACCCTAAAACTATAAAACCCTAAAAACCTTAACCCAAAAAACCCAAAGTCCTAAACCATAACTACCCTAGATAAAAACCCTTAACCAGAAACCCTAGACCTAAAAACCATGAAGCTCTAAACCCTAAACCCTAAATCCTTAGATTCTAAACCTAAAATTCTAAGAAACCCTAAACCGTAGACCTTAACAAACCATAAATCTTATAAACCCTAATATAAACACTACAAGCATTTAAAACTCTACCAAACCCTAAGCTCTAAACCCTAAATCCTAAAAAAATCATAAATCTTAAACTGAAAAAACACAAAAAAAAAAATCCTAAATCCTTATGAATAGAAAACACTAATAAACACTTAACCCTTAAAAACACTAAAAAAACCCAAAGAACCAAACCCTAAAAACCTAGATAAAACCACTAACCTTAAACCCAAAACCTAAAAAAACCCTAGGCCCTAAACACTAAACCCTCACCTAAAACCCTAAATCGTATATGCTAAACCCTGAAAAAAGACAAAAAAAAGCCCTAAGTCTTGAACCGTAAACCTATAAAACCCTAAAAACCTAGATAAAATCCTTAACCTAAAACCCTAAATCGTAACCTAAAACTCTATATCCTAAACCTAAAAACCCTAAGAAGCTCTAAATTCTACAAACCCTAAAATAAACACTTAAAACAATAAAGCCCTTAATCGTATATGCTAAACCATAACAAACACACAAAGAACCCCAAATCCCTAAAGCCTAAACCTATAAAGTTCAGACAAACCTTAATCAAAAAAACCCAAAGCACTAAACCCTAAACACCTAGGTAAAACCATTAAACTTAAACCCTAAACCTAAAAAAACCCTAGGCCCTAAACACTAAACCCTAACCTATAACCCTAAATCCTCAACTTAAAACCCATACAAACTCAAAACCCCGAAACCTAAAAGAGTCTAAGCTCCAAACCCAACAAATCCATAAATCGTATAAGCTAAACCCTAAAGAACACACTAAAAAAAACCTAAGACCCTAAACCTAATTCCCTAAATCCTAAACCTAAAACCCTAAATCCTAAATCTAAAACCCTAAATCCTAAGCCTAAAACCCTAAACCTTAACGTGAAACCCTAAATCCTAAACCTAAAAACCCTAAGAAACCCTAAATCCTATAAAACCTAAAACAAACCCTAAAAACAATTTAAAACCCCTAAAAATCCTAAGATCTAAACCCTAAATCCTAAAAATCCGTGAACCCTAAAAAAAATACAAAAGATCCCTTGGGCCTATACCCTAAAAATCGCTAAAAAGACCTAAAAATCCTTAAACTTAAGAAACTCTAAGCTCTAAACCCCATAAAGCCCAAAATTGTATATGATTAACCATAAAAAAAACAAATAAAAAAAAAACAAAATACCCTAAGCCCTAAACCCTAAACCTATAAAATTCTAAAAAACCTTACCTAAAAAAACCAAAGACTTTAACCCTAAAAACCTAGATAAAACCCTAAACGTAAAAAAACCAAGATAAAACCTTAAACCTATAAAATCCTAAGAAAACTTAGCCTAAAAAACCCACAGCCTTAAAGCCTAAGCTAGATAATACTCTTAAGCTAAAAATCCTAAACCTTAAAAAACCCTAAACCGAAAATTTTAATCCTAAACCTAAAACCCAAAGAAATAATAAACCCTAAAACTTAAAAAACCATAAATTCTATAAACCCTAACAAAAATCCCTCAGAAACACTAAACATTAAGAATCCCTAAATCCTATAAATCCTAAAATAAACCATAAAGACCATTTAAAATACCCAAAAAAACCCTAAACCCTAAAAATCTGTAAAACCTAAACATAAAAAACACAACAAAAACCAAACCCCTAAACTTTAAACCTTAAAAAACCCTAAGAAACACTTAACCCTTAAAAAATAAAAAAAATCCAAATTCCCTTAAACCTAAAAAAAAAGAATCTAAGTTCTAAACCCTATAATGCGATAAATCATATCTGCTAAATGCTAAAAATAGACAAAAAAAAAAAAAAAAAAAAAAAAAACTAAGCCCTAAATCCTTAACCTATAAAACCCTAAAAAACATTGACCTAAAAAAATCCAAAGCCCTACACCCTAAAATCCAACATAAAACCCTTAACCTATAACCCTAAACCTAAAAAAAAAAAAATACAAATCCCTAAACTCTAAAACCTAACCTAAAACCCTAAATCCCAAACCTATAACCCTAAGAAACCCTAAACCTTCAGAAACCCTAATTCCTATAAGCCCTAAAATAAACCCTAAAAACCATTTAAAACCCCGAAAACTCCCTAAAATTCTTATGCTCTAAACCATAAATCCTAAATATTTAAAAACCCTAAACTGAAAAAAAAAACATAAGCCCTAAATCCTAAAAAACCCTAAGAGACACTTAACTCTTAAAAACACTAAAAAACCCAAGAACCACTAAACCTAAAAAACTAAAAGCTCTAAACCCTATAAAACCCTAAATCGTATATGCTAAATCCTAAAAAACACGAGAAAAAACCTAAGCCCTAAACCTTAAACCTATAAAACCCTAAAAACCTTGAAAACCCCAATGCCTTAAACCATAAAATCCCAAATAAAACCATTAACCTGAACCCTAAACCCTAATATAAATCCCTAAGAAATCCTAAACCTAAAGAATCCCTAAATCCTACAAATCCTAAAAAAAACCATAAAGACCATCTGAAACACCTAAAACCGTAAGCTCTAAATCGTAAATCCTCAAAATCCATAAACCCTAACATAAAAACACACAAAAAAACCATAAGCCAAAAACCCTAAACCCTATAAAACCCTAAGAAACACATAACCCTTAAAAACTCTAAAGAATACAAAAACCCCTAAGCCTAAAAAATTGTAAGCTCTAAACCCTATAAACCCCAAAAACACAAAACAAAAACCCTAAGCCCTAAACACTAATCATACAAAATCCTAAAAATCAAAAAGCCCTAAACCCTAACCTAAAACGTAAATGCTAAACCTAAAACCTTAAGCAACCCTAAATCCTACACCTTAAAAAAATCCTAAATTCCTTAAACCCTTATATAATCCCTAAAAACCATATAAAACTCCTACGAAACCCTAATCTCTAAACCCTAAACCCAAAAAATCCGTAGAAGCTAAAACTAAAAAACACATAAAACAGAAAGCCTTAAACCCTAAGAAACACTTAACCCTTAAAAACCCTTAAACCTCAAAATCCCCTAAATCTAAAAAACTCTAAGCTCTATACCCTATAAAGCCCAAAATTGTATATGATAAACCTAACAAAACACAAAAAAAAACCCTAAGCCTTGAACCCTAAAACTATAAAACCCTAAAAACCTTAACCCAAAAAACCCAAAGCCCTAAACCATAATTACCCTAGATAAAAACCCTTAACCAAAAACCCTAGACCTAAAAACCATGAAGCTCTAAACCCTAAACCCTAAATCCTTAGATTATAAACCTAAAATTCTAAGAAACCCTAAACCGTAGACCTTACAAAACCATATATCTTATAAACCGTAATATAAACACTACAAAGCATTTAAAACCTCTACCAAACCCTAAGCTCTAAACCCTACATCCTAAAAGATTCATAAATCTAAAACTGAAAAAATACAAAAAAAAAAATCCTAAATCCTTATGAATAGAAAACCCTAATAAGCACTTAACCCATAAAAACACTAAAAAAACCCAAAGAACCAAACCCTAAAAACCTAGATAAAACCACTAACCTTAAACCCTAAACCTAAAAAAAACCCTAGGCCCTAAACATTAAACCCTCTCCTAAAACCCTAAATCGTATATGCTAAACCCTGAAAAATTACAAAAAAAACCCTCAGTCTTGAACCGTAAACCTATAAAACCCTAAAAACCTAGATAAAATCCTTAACCTAAAACCCTAAACCTAAGAAACCCTAAACCGTAACCTAAAACTCTATATGCTAAACCTGAAAACCCTAAGAAGCTCTAAATTCTATAAACCCTAAAATAAACCCTTAAAACAATAAAGCCCTTAATCGTATATGCTAAAGCCTAACAAACACACAAAGAACCCCAAATCCCTAAAGCCTAAACCTATAAAGTCCAGACAAACCTTAATCTAAAAAACCCAAAGCACTAAACCCTAAACACCTAGGTAAAACCATTAAACTTAAACCCTAAACCTAAAAAAAACCTTGGCCCTAAACACTAAACCCTAACCTAAAACCCTAAATACTCAACTTAAAACACATAAAAACTCAAAACCTCGAAACCTAAAAGAGTCTAAGCTCCAAACCCTACAAATCCATAAATCGTATAAGCTAAACCCTAAAAAAAACACTAAAAAAAACATCAGACCCTAAACCTAATTCCCTAAATCCTAAACCTAAAGCCCTAAATCCTAAACTGAAAACCCTAAATACTAAGCCTAAAACCCTAAACCTTAACCTGAAACCCTAAATCCTAAACGTAAAAACCCTAAGAAACCCTAAACCCTAACCTTAAGAAACCCTAAATCCTATGAAACCTAAGACAAACCCTAAAAACAATTTAAAACCCCTAAAAATCCTAAGATCTAAACCCTAAATCCTAAAAATCCGTGAACCCTAAAAAAAATACAAAAGATCCCTTGGGCCTATACCCTAAAAAGTGCTAAAAAGACCTAAAAATCCTTAAACCTAAAAAACTCTAATCTCTAAACCCCATAAAGCCCTAAATTATATATGCTTAACCATAAAAAATAGAAATAGAAAAAAAAGAAAATACCCTAAGCCCTAAACCCTAAACCTATAAAATTCTAAAAAACCTTACCTAAAAAAACTAAAGACTTTAACCCTAAAAACCTAGATAAAACCCTAAACATAAAAAAACCAAGATAAAACCCTAAACCTATAAAATCCTAAGAAAACTTAGCCTAAAAAACCCACAGCCTTAAAGCCTAAGCGAGATAATACTCTTAAGCTAAAAATCCTAAACCTTAAAAAACCCTAAACCGAAAATTTTAATCCTACACCTAAAACCCAAAGAAACACTAAACCCTAAAACTTAAAAAACCATAAATTCTATAAACCCTAACAAAAATCCCTCAGAAACACTAAACATTAAGAATCCCTAAATCCTATAAATCCTAAAATAAACCATAAAGACCATTTAAAATACCTAAAAAACCCTAAATCGTAAAAATCTGTAAAACCTAAACATAAAAAACACAACAAAAACCAAACCCCTAAACTTTAAACCTTTTTAAAAACCCTAAGAAACACTTAACCCTTAAAAAATAAAAAAAAATCCAAATTCCGTTAAACCTAAAAAAAAAGAATCTAAGTTCTAAACCCTATAATGCACTAAATCATATCTGCTAAACGCTAAAAATAGACAAAAAAAAAAAAAAAAAAAAACTAAGCCCTAAATCCTAAACCTATAAAACCCTAAAAAACATTAACCTAAAAAAATCCAAAGCCCTACACCCTAAAATCTAACATAAAACCCTTAACCTATAACCCTAAACCTAAAATAAAAAAAAAGCCCTAAACCATAAAACCTAACCTAAAACCCTAAATCCCAAACTTATAACCCTATGAAACCCTAAACCTTAAGAAACCCTAATTCCTATAAACCCTAAAATAAACCCTAAAAACCATTTAAAACCCCAAAAACTCCCTAAAATTCTTATGCTCTAAACCATAAATCCTAAATATTTAAAAACCCTAAACTGAAAAAAAAAAAAAAAAGCCATAAATCCTAAAAACCCCTAAGACACACTTAACCCTTAAAAACACTAAAAAACTCAAGAACCACTAAACCTAAAAAACTCTAAGCTCTAAACCCTATAAAACCCTAAATCGTATATGCTAAATACTAAAAAACACAAGAAAAAACCTATGCCCTAAACCTTAAACCTATAAAACCCTAAAAACCTTGAAAACCCCAATGCCTTAAACCACAAAATCCCAAATAAAACCATTAACCTGAAACCCTAAACCCTAACATAAATCCTTAAGAAATCCTAAACCTAAAGAATCCCTAAATCCTAAACCTAAAACCCTACAAATCCATAAAAGTATAAGCTAAACCCTAAAAAACACACTAAAAAAAAACCTAAGACCCTAAACCTAATTCCCTAAATCCTAAACCTAAAACCCTAAATCCTAAACCTAAAACCCTAAATCCTAAGCCTAAAACCCTAAACCTTAACGTGAAACCCTAAATCCTAAAAACCCTAAGAAACCCTAAACCCTAACCTTAAGAAACCCTAAATCCTATAAAACCTAAAACAAACCCTAAAAACAATTTAAAACCCCTAAAAATCCTAAGATCTAAACCCTAAATCCTAAAAATCCGTGAACCCTAAAAAAATACAAAAGATCCCTTGGGCCTATACCCTAAAAATCGCTAAAAAGACCTAAAAATCCTTAAACCTAAAAAACTCTAAACTCTAAACCCCATAAAGCCCTAAATTGTATATGCTTAACCATAAAAAACACAAATAAAAAAAAACAAAATACCCTAAGCCCTACATCCTAAACCTATAAAATTCTAAAAAACCTTACCTAAAAAAACCAAAGACTTTAACCCTAAAAACCTAGATAAAACCCTAAACATAAAAAAACCAAGATAAAACCCTAAAACTATAAAATCCTAAGAAAACTTAGCCTAAAAAACCCACAGCCTTAAAGCCTAAACTAGATAATACTCTTAACCTATAATCCTAAACCTTAAAAAACCCTAAACCGAAAATTTTAATCCTAAACCTAAAACCCAAAGAAACACTAAACCCTAAAACTTAAAAAATCATAAATTCTATAAACCCTAACATAAATCCCTCAAAAACACTATACATTAGGAATCCCTAAATTTTATAAATCCTAAAATAAACCATAAAGACCATTTATAATACCTAAAAAACCCTAAATCCTAAAAATCTGTAAAACCTAAACAAAAAAAACACAAGAAAAACCAAACCCCTAAACTTTAAACCTTAAAAAACCCTAAGAAACACTTAACCCTTAAAAAACAAAAAAAATCCAAATTCCCTTAAACCTAAAAAAAATGAATCTAAGCTCTAAACCCTATAAAGCCCTAAATCATATATGCTAAACTCTAAAAAAAGACACAAAAAAAAAAACTAAGCCCTAAATCCTAAACCTATAAAACCCTAAAAAACATTAACCTAAAAAAATCCACATCCCTACACACTAAAATCCAACATAAAACCCTTAACCTATAACCCTAAACCTAAAAAAAAACAAAGCCCTAAACCCTAAAACCTAACCTAAAATCCTAAATCCCAAACCTATAAACAGATGAAACCCTAAACCTTAAGAAACCCTAATTCCTATAAGCCCTAAAATAAACACTAAAAACCAATTAAAACCCCAAAAACTCCCAAAAATTCTTATGCTCTAAACCATAAATCCTAAATATTTAAAAACCCTAAACCGAAAAAAAAAACATAAGCCCTAAATCCTAAAAAACCCTAAGAGACACTTAACCCTTAAAAACACTAAAAAACCCAAGAACCACTAAACCTAAAAAACTCAAAGCTCTAAACCCTATAAAACCCTAAATCATATATGCTAAATCCTAAAAAACACAAGAAAAAACATAAGCCCTAAACCTTAAACCTATCAAACCCTAAAATCCTTGAAAACCCCAATTCCTTAAACCACAAAATCCCAAATAGAATCATTAACCTGAAACCCTAAACCTAATAAAATCCTAAACCCTAACATAAATCCCTAAGAAATCCTAAACCTAAGGAATCCCTAAATCCTACAAATCCTAAAAAAAACCATAAAGACCATTTAAAACACCTAAAACCGTAAGCTCTAAATCGTAAATCCTCAAAATCCATAAACCCTAACATAAAAACACACAAAAAAACCCTAAGCCCGAAACCCTAAACCCTATAAAACCCTAAGAAACATATAACCCTTAAAAACTCTAAAGAATACAAAAACCCCTAAGCCTGAAAAATTGTAAGCTCTAAACCCTATAAACCCCAAAAACACAAAACAAAAACCCTCAGCCCTAAACACTAATCATACAAAATCCTAAAAATCCAAAAGCCCTAAACCCTAACCTAAAATGTAAATGCTAAACCTAAAACCTTAAGCAACCTTAAATCCTACACCTTAAAAAAATCCTAAATCCCTTAAACCCTTATATAATCCCTAAAAACCATATAATACTCCTACAAAACCCTAAATTCTAGACCCTTAACTCGAAAAATCTGTAAACGCTAAAACTAAAAAACACAAAAAACAGAAGGCCTTAAACCCTAAGAAACACTTAACCCTTAAAAAACCTAAAACATCAAAATCCCATAAATCTAAAAAACTCTAAGCTATATACCCTATAAAGCCAAAAATTGTATATGATAAACCCAAAAAAACACAAAAAAAAACCCTAAGCCTTGAACCCTAAACCTATAAAACCTTAAAAACCTTAACCCAAAAAATCCAAAGCCCTAAACCATAAATACCATAGATAAAAACCCTTAACCAGAAACCCTAGACCTAAAAACCATGAAGCTCTAAACCCTAAACCCTAAATCCTTAGATTCTAAACCTAAAATTCTAAGAAACCCTAAACCGTAGACCTTACAAAACCATAAATCTTATAAACCCTAATATAAACACTACAAAGCATTTAAAACCTGTACCAAACCCTAAGCTCTAAACCCTAAATCCTAAAAAATTCATAAATCTTAAACTGAAAAAACACAAAAAAAAAATCCTAAATCCTTAGGAATAGAAAACCCTAATAAACACTTAACCCTTAAAAACACTAAAAAAACCCAAAGAACCAAACCCTAAAAACCTAGATAAAACCAGTAACCTTAAACCCTAAACCTAAAAATACCCTAACTCGTAAACACTAATCCCTCACCTAAAACCCTAAATGGTATATGCTAAACCCTGAAAAAACACAAAAAAAACCCTAAGTCTTGAACCGTAAACCTATAAAACCCTAAAAACCTAGATAAAATCCTTAACCTAAAACCCTAAACTGTAACCTAAAACTCTATATCCTAAACCTGAAAACCCTAAGAAGCTCTAAATTCTATAAACCCTAAAATAAACCCTTAAAACAATAAAGCCCTTAATCGTATATGCTAAACCCTAACAAACACACAAAGAACCCCAAATCCCTAAATCCTAAACCTATAAAGTCCAGACAAACCTTAATCTAAAAAACCCAAAGCACTAAATCCTAAACACCTAGGTAAAACCATTAAACTTAAACCCTAAACCTAAAAAAACCCTAGGCCCTAAACACTAAACCCTAACCTAAAACCCTATATCCTCAACTTAAAACCCATAAAAACACAAAACCCCGAAACCTAAAAGAGTTTAAGCTCCAAACCCTACAATTCCATAATTCGTATAAGCTAAACCCTAAAAAACACACTAAAAAAACCGAAGACCCTAAACCTAATTCCCTAAATCCTAAACCTAAAACCCTAAATCCTAAGCCTAAAACCCTAAACCTTAACGTGAAACCCTAAATCCTAAACCTAAAAACCCTAAGAAACCCTAAACCCTAACCTTAAGAAATCCTAAATCCTATAAAACCTAAGACAAACCCTAAAAACAATTTAAAACCCCTAAAAATCCTAAGATCTAAACCCTAAATCCTAAAATTCCGTGAACCCTAAAAATAATACAAAAAATCCCTTGGGCCTATACCCTAAAAATCCCTAAAAAGACCTAAAAATCCTTAAACCTAAAAAACTCTAAGCTCTAAACCCCATAAAGCCCTAAATTGTATATGCTTAACCATAAAAAACACAAATAAAAAAAAACAAAAAACCCTAAGCCCTAAACCCTAAACCTATAAAATTCTAAAAAATCATACCTAAAAAAACCAAAGACTTTAACCCTAAAAACCTAGATAAAACCCTAAACCTAAAAAAACCAAGATAAAACCCTAAACCTATAAAATCCTAAGAAAACTAAGCTTAAAAAACCCACAGCCTTAAAGCCTAAGCTAGATAATACTCTTAACCTAAAAATCCTAAACCTTAAAAAACCTTAAACCGAAAATTTTAATCCTAAACCTAAAACCCAAAGAAACACTAAACCCTAAAATTTAAAAAACCATATATTCTATAAACCCTAACATAAATCCCTCAGACACACTAAACATTAAGAATCCCTAAATCCTATAAATCCTAAAATAAACCATAAAGACCATTTAGAACACCTAAAAAACCCTAAATCCTAAAAATCTGTAAAACCTAAACAGAAAAAACACAACAAAAACCAAACCCCTAAACTTTAAACCTTAAAAAACCCTAAGAAACACTTAACCCTTAAAAAATAAAGAAAATCCAAATTCCCTTAAACCTAAAAAAAAAAGAATCTAAGTTCTAAACCCTATAATGCCGTAAATCATATATGCTAAACGCTAAAAAAAGACACAAAAAAAAAAAAAGACTAAGCCCTAAATCCTAAACCTATAAAACCCTAAAAAACATTCACCTAAAAAAATCCAAAGCCCTACACCCTAAAATACAACATAAAACCCTTAACCTATAACCCTAAACCTAAAAAAAAACAAATCCCTAAACTCTAAAACCTAACCTAAAACCCTAAATCCCAAACCTATAACCCTAAGAAACCCTAAACCTTCAGAAACCCTAATTCCTATAAGCCCTAAAATAAACCCTAAAAACCATTTAAAACCCCGAAAACTCCCTAAAATTCTTATGCTCTAAACCGTAAATCCTAAATATTTAAAAACCCTAAACCGAAAAAAAAAACATAAGCCCTAAATCCTAAAAAACCCTAAGAGACACTTAACCCTTAAAAACACTAAAAAACCCAAGAACCACTAAACCTAAAAAACTCAAAGCTCTAAACCCTATAAAACCCGAAATCGTATATGCTAAATCCTAAAAAACACAAGAAAAAACCTAAGCCCTAAAACTTAAACCTATAAAACCCTAAAAACCTTGAAAACCCCAATGCCTTAAACCACAAAATCCCAAATTAAACCATTAACCTGAAACCCTAAACCCTAATATAAATCCCTAAGAAATCCTAAACCTAAAGAATCCCTAAATCCTACAAATCCTTAAAAAAACCATAAAGACCATCTAAAACACCTAAAACCGTAAGCTCTAAATCGTAAATCCTCAAAATCCATAAACCCTAACATAAAAACACACAAAAAAACCCTAAGCCCGAAACCCTAAACCCTATAAAACCCTAAGAAACACATAACCCTTAAAAACACAAAAGAATACAAAAACCCCTAAGCCTGAAAAATTGTAAGCTCTAAACCCTATAAACCCCAAAAACACAAAACAAAAACCCTAAGCCCTAAACACTAATCATACAAAATCCTAAAAATCAAAAGGCCCTAAACCCTAACCTAAAACGTAAATGCTAAACCTAAAACCTTAAGCAACCCTAAATCCTACACCTTAAAAAAATCCTAAATCCCTTAAACCCTTATATAATCCCTAAAAACCATATAAAACTCTTACAAAACCCTAAACTCTAAACTCTAAACCCGAAAAATCCGTAGAAGCTAAAACTAAAAAACACAAAAAACAAAAAGCCTTAAACCCTAAGAAACACTTAACCCTTAAAAACCCTAAAGCCTCTAAATCCTAAATCTAAAAAACTCTAAGCTCTATACCCTATAAAGCCCAAAATTGTATATCATAAACCCAAAAAAACACAAAAAAAAACCCTAAGCCTTGAACCCTAAAACTATAAAACCCTAAAAACCTTAACCCAAAAAACCCAAAGCCCTAAACCATAAATACCCTAGATAAAAACCCTTAACCAAAAACCCTAGACCTAAAAACCATGAAGCTCTAAACCCTAAACCCTAAATCCTTAGATTCTATACCTAAAATTCTAAGAAACCCAAAATCGTAGACCTTACAAAACCATAAATCTTATAAACAGTAATATAAACACTACAAAGCATTTAAAACCTCTACCAAACCCTAAGCTCTAAACCCTAAATCCTAAAAAATTCATAAATCTAAAACTGAAAAAACACAAAAAAAAATCCTAAATCCTTATGAATAGAAAACCCTAATAAACACTTAACCCTTAAAAACACTAAAAAAAACCCAAAGAACCAAATACTGAAAACCTAGATAAAACCACTAACCTTAAACCCTAAACCTAAAAAAACCCTAGGCCCTAAATATTAAACCCTCACCTAAAACCCTAAATCGTAGACGCTAAACCCTGAAATAATACAAAAAAAACCCTCAGTCTTGAACCGTAAGCCTATAAAACCCTAAAAACCTAGATAAAATCCTTAACCTAAAACCCTAAACCTAAAAAACCCTAAACCGTAACCTAAAACTCTATATCCTAAACCTAAAAACCCTAAGAAGCTCTAAATTCTATAAACCCTAAAATAAACACTTAAAACAATAAAGCCCTTAATCGTATATGCTAAACCCTAACAAACACACAAAGAACCCCAAATCCCTAAAGCCTAAACCTATAAAGTCCAGACAAACCTTAATCTAGAAAACCCAAAGCACTAAACCCTAAACACCTAGGTAAAACCATTAAACTTAAACCCTAAACCTAAAAAAACCCTAGGCCCTAAACACCAAACCCTAACCTAAAACCCTAAATCCTCAACTTAAAATCCATAAAAACTCAGAACCCCGAAAACTAAAAGAGTCTAAGCTCCAAACCCTATAAATCCATAAATCGTATAAGCTAAACCCTATAAAACACACTAAAAAAAACCTAAGACCCTAAACCTAATTCCCTAAATCCTAAACCTAAAACTCTAAATCCTAAACCAAAAACCCTAAATCCTAAGCCTAAAACCCTAAACCTTAACATGAAACCCTAAATCCTAAACATAAAAACACTAAGAAACCCTAAACCCTAACGTTAAGAAACCCTAAATCCTATGAAACCTAAGACAAACCCTAAAAACAATTTAAAACTCCTAAAAATCCTAAGATCTAAACCCTAAATCCTAAAAATCCGTGAACCCTAAAAAAAATACAAAAAATCCCTTGGGCCTATACCCTAAAAAACCCTAAAAATCCTTAAACCTAAAAAACTCTAAGCTCTAAACCCCATAAAGCCCTAAATTGTATATGCTTAACCATAAAAAACACAGATAAAAAAAAACAAAAAACCCTAAGCCCTAAACCCTAAACCTATAAGATTCTAAAAAACCTTACCTAAAAAACCCAAAGACTTTAACCCTAAAAACCTAGATAAAACCCTAAACCTAAAAAAACAAAGATAAAACCCTAAACCTATAATATCCTAAGAAAACTTAGCCTAAAAAACCCACAGCCTTAAAGCCTAAACTAGATAATACTCCTAAAATCCTAAACCTTAAAAAACCCTAAACCGAAAATTTTAATCCTAAACCTAAAACCCAAAGAAACACTACACCCTAAAACTTAAAAAACCATAAATTCTATAAACATAACATAAATCCCACAGAAACACTAAACATTAAGAATCCCTAAATCCTATAGATCCTAAAATAAGCCATAAAGACCATTTAAAACACCTAAAAACCCCTAAATCCCAAAAATCTGTAAAACCTAAACATAAAAAACACGACAAAAACCAAACCCCTAAACTTTAAATCTTAAAAAACCCTAAGAAACACTTAACCCTTAAAAAACAAAAAAAATCCAAATTCCCTTAAACCTAAGAAAAAAGAATCCAAGCTCTAAACCCCATAAAATCCTAAATCATATATGCTAAACACTAAAAAAAGACACAAAAAAAAAAAAAAACCTAAGCCCTAAATCCTAAACCTATAAAACCCTAAAAAACATTAACCTAAAAAAATCCAAAGCCCTACACCCTAAAATCCAACATAAAACCCTTAACCTATAACCCTAAACCTAAAAAAAAAAACAAAGCCCTAAACCCTAAAACCTAACCTAAAACCCTAAATCCCAAACCTATAACCCTAAGAAACCCTAAACCTTAAGACACCCTAATTCCTATAAACCCTAAAATAAACGCTAAAAACCATTTAAAACCCCGAAAACTCCCTAAAATTCTTATGCTCTAAACCATAAATCCTAAATATTTAAAAACCCTAAACCAAAAAAAAAAAACATAAGCCCTAAATCCTAAAAGACCCTAAGAAACACTTAACCCTTAAAATACTAAAAAACCCAAGAACCACTAAACCTAAAAACTCTAAGCTCTAAACCCTATAAAACCCTAAATCGTACATGCTAAATCCTAAAAAACACAAGAAAAAACATAAGCCCTAAACCTTAAACCTATAAAACCTTAAAAACCTTGAAAACCCCAATGCCTTAAACCACAAAATCCCAAATAAAACTATTAACCTGAAACCCTAAACCTAATAAAACCCTAAACCCTAACATAAATCCCTAAGAAATCCTAAACCTAAGGAATCCCTAAATCCTACAAATCCTAAAAAAAACCATAAAGACCATTTAAAACACCTAAAACCATAAGCTCTAAATCGTAAATCCTCAAAATCCATAAACCCTTACATAAAAATACACAAAAAAACCCTAAGCCCGAAAGCCTAAACCCCATAAAACCATAAGAAACACAGAACCCTAAAAAACTCTAAAGAATACAAAAACCCCTAAGCCTAAAAAATTGTAAGCTCTAAACCCTATAAACCCCAGAAACACAAAACCAAAACCCTAAGCCCTAAACACTAATCATACAAAATCCTAAAAAGCCAAAAGCCCTAAACCCTAACCTAAAATGTAAATGCTAAACCTAAAACCTTAAGCAACCCTAAATCCTACACCTAAAAAAATCATAAATCCCTTAAACCCTTATATAATCCCTAAAAACCATATAAAACTCCTACAAAACCCTAAACTCTAAACCCTAAACTCGAAAAATCCGTAGAAGCTAAAACTAAAAAACACAAAAAGCAGAAAGCCTTAAACCCTAAGAAACACTTAACCCTTAAAAACCCTAAAACCTCAAAATCCCCTAAATCTAAAAAACTCTAAGCTCTATACCCTATAAAGCCCAAAATTGTATATGATAAACCCAAAAAAACAAAAAAAAAAAACCTAAGCCTTGAACCCTAAACCTATAAAACCTTAAAAACCTTAACCCAAAAAACCCAAAGCCCTAAACCATAAATACCCTAGATAAAAACCCTTAACCAGAAACCCTAGACCTAAAAACCATGAAGCTCTAAACCCTAAACCCTAAATCCTTAGATTCTAAACCTAAAATTCTAAGAAACCCTAAACCATAGACATTACAAAACCATAAATCTTATAAACCCTAATATAAACACTACAAAGCATTTAAAACCTCTACCAAACCCTAAGCTCTAAACCCTAAATCCTAAAAAATTCATAAATCTTAAATTGAAAAAACACAAAAAAAAAAAATCCTAAATCCTTAGGAATAGAAAACCCTAATAAACACTTAACCCTTAATAACACTAAAAAAACCCAAAGAACAAAACCCTAAAAACCTAGATAAAACCACTAACCTTAAACCCTAAACCTAAAAAAACCCTAGGCCCTAAACACTAAACCCTCACCAAAAACCCTAAATCGTATATGCTAAACCCTGAAAAAACACAAAAAAAACCCTAAGTCTGGAACCGTAAACCTATAAAACCCTTAAAACCTAGATAAAATCCATAACCTAAAACCCTACACCGTAACCTAAAACTCTATATCCTAAACCTAAAAACCCTAAGAAGCTCTAAATTCTATAAACCCTAAAATAAACCCTTAAAACAATAAAGCCTTTAATCGTATATGCTAAACCCTAACAAACACACAAAGAACCCCAAATCCCTAAAGCCTAAATGTATAAAGTCCAGACAAACCTTAATCTAAAAAACCCAAAGCACTAAACCCTAAACACCTAGGTAAATCCAGTAAACTTAAACCCTAAACCTAAAAAACCCTAGGCCCTAAACACTAAACCCTAACCTAAAACCCTAAATCCTTAACTTAAAATCCATAAAAACTCAAAACCTCGAAACCTAAAAGAGTCTAAGCTCCAAACCCTACACATCCATAAATCGTATAAGCTAAACCCTAAAAAACACACTAAAAAAAACCTAAGACCCTAAACCTAATTCCCTAAATCCTAAACCTAAAACCCTAAATCCTAAACGTAAAACCCTAAATCCTAAGCCTAAAACCCTAAACCTTAACGTGAAACCCTAAATCCTAAACCTAAAAACCCTAAGAAACCCTAAACCCTAACCTTAAGAAATCCTAAATCCTATGAAACCTAAGACAAACCCTAAAAATTATTTATAACCCCTAAAAATCCTAAGATCTAAACCCTAAATCCTAAAAATCTGTGAACCCTAAAAAAAATTACAAAAAATCCCTTGGGCCTATACCCTAAAAAGACCTAAAAATCCTTAAACCTAAGAAACTCTAAGCTCTAAACCCCATAAAGCCCTAAATTGTATATGCTTAACCATAAAAAACACAAATAAAAACAAAAAAACAAAAAACCCGAAGCCCTAAACCCTAAACCTATAAAATTCTAAAAAACCTTACCTAAAAAACCCAAAGACTTTAACCCTAAAAACCTAGATAAAACCCTAAACCTAAAAAAACCAAGATAAAACCCTAAACCTATAAAATCCAAAGAAAACTTAGCCTAAAAAACCCACAGCCTTAAAGCCTAAACTAGATAATACTCTTAACCTAAAATCCTAAACCTTAAAAAACCTTAAACAGAAAATTTTAATCCTAAACCTAAAACCCAAAGAAACACTAAACCCTAAAACTTAAAAAACCATAAATTCTATAAACCCTAACATAAATCCCTCAGAAACATTAAACATTAAGAATCCCTAAATACTATAAATCCTAAAATAAACCATAATGACCATTTAAAACACCTAAAAAACCCTAAATCCTAAAAATCTGTAAAACCTAAACATAAAAAACACAACAAAAATCAAACCCCTAAACTTTAAACCTTAAAAAACCCTAAGAAACACTTAACCCTTAAAAAAAAAAATCCAAAGCCCTACATCCTAAAATCCAACATAAAACCCTTAACCTATAAACCTAAACCTAAAAAAAACAACAAAGCCCTAAACACTAAAACCTAACCTACAACCCTAAATCCCAAAACTATAACCTAAGAAAACCTAAACCTTAAGAAACCCTAATTCCTATAAACCCTAAAATAAACCCTAAAAACCATTTAAAACCCCAAAAACTCCCCAAAATTCTTATGCTCTAAACCATAAATCCTAAATATTTAAAAACCCTAAACCAAAAAAAAAAACATAAGCCCTAAATCCTAAAAAACCCTAAGAGACACTTAACCCTTAAAAACACTAAAACACCCAAGAACCACTAAACCTAAATAACTCTAAGCTCTAAACCCTATAAAACCCTAAATCGTATATGCTAAATCCTAAAAAACACAAGAAAAAACCTAAGCCCTAAACCTTAAACCTATAAAACCCTAAAAACCTTGAAAACCCCAATGCCTTAAACCACAAAATCGCAAATAACATCATTAACCTGAAACCCTAAACCCTAACATAAATCCCTAAACACTTATACCTTAAAAACACTAAAAAAAACCCAAAGAACCCAACCCTAAAAACCTAGATAAAACCACTAAACTTAAATCCTAAACTTAAAAAAACCCTAGGCCCTAAACACTAAACCCTCACCTAAAACCCTAAATCGTAGACGCTAAACCCTGAAATAATACAAAAAAAACCCTCAGTCTTGAACCGTAAACCTATAAAACCCTAAAAACCTAGATAAAATCCTTAACCTAAAACTCTAAACCTAAAAAACCCTAAACCGTAACCTAAAACTCTATATCCTAAACTTAAAAACCCTAAGAAGCTCTAAATTCTATAAACCCTAAAATAAACCCTTAAAACAATAAAGCCCTTAATCGTATATGCTAAACCCTAACAAACACACAAAGAACCCCAATTCCCTAAAGCCTAAACCTATAAAGTCCAGACAAACCTTAATCTAAAAAACCCAAAGCACTAAACCCTAAACACCTAGGTAAAACCATTAAACTTAAACCCTAAACCTAAAAAAACCCTAGGCCCTAAACACTAAACCGTAACCTAAAACCCTAAATCCTCAACTTAAAATCCATAAAAACTCAAAACCCCGAAACCTAAAAGAGTCTAAGCTCCAAACCCTACAAATCCATAAATCGTATAAGCTAAACCCTAAAAAACACACTAAAAAAACCTAAGACCCTAAACCTAATTCCCTAAATCCTAAACCTAAAACCCTAAATCCTAAGCCTAAAACCCTAAATCCTAAGCCTAAAACCCTAAACCTTAACGTGAAACCCTAAATCCTAAACATAAAAATACTAAGAAACCCTAAACCCTAACCTTAAGCAACCCTAAATACTATGAAACCTGAGACAAACCCTAAAAACAATTTAAAACCCCTAAAGATCCTAAGATCTAAACCCTAAATCCTAAAAATCCGTGAACCCTAAAAAAAATACAAAAAATCCCTTGGGCCTATACCCTATAAAACCCTAAAAAGACCTAAAAATCCTTAAACCTAAAAAACTCTAAGTTCCAAACCCTATAAAGCCCTAAATTGTATATGCTTAACCATAAAAAGCAGAGATAAAAAAAAAACAAAAAACCCTAAGCCCTAAACCCTAAACCTATAAAATTCTAAAAAACCTTACCTAAAAAACCCAAAGACTTTAACCCTAAAAACCTAGATAAAACCCTAAACCTAAAAAAACCAAGATAAAACCTAAACCTATAAAATCCTAAGAAAACAATGCCTAAAAAACCCACAGCCTTAAAGCCTAAACTAGATAATACTCTTAACCTAAAATCCTAAACCTTAAAAAACCCTAAACCAAAAATTTTAATCCTAAACCTAAAACCCAAAGAAACACTAAACCCTAAACTTAAAAAACCATAAATTTTATAAGCCCTAACATAAATCCCTCAGAAACATTAAACATTAAGAATCCCTAAATCCTATAAATCCTAAAATAAACCATAAAGACCATTTAAAACACCTAAAAAACCCTAAATCCTAAAAATCTGTAAAACCTAAACATAAAAAACACAACAAAAACCAAACCCCTAAACTTTAAACCTTAAAAAACCCTAAGAAACTCTTAACCCTTAAAAAACAAAAAAAATCCAAATTCCCTTAAACCTAAAAAAAAAGAATCTAAGCTCTAAACCCTATAAAGTCCTAAATCATATATGCTAAACGCTAAAAAAAGACACAAAAAAAAAAAAAAAACCTAAGCCCTAAATCCTAAACCTACAAAACCCTAAAAAACATTAACCTAAAAAAATCCAAAGCCCTACACCCTAAAATCCAACATAAAACCCTTAACCTATAACCCTAAACCTAAAAAAATAACAAAGCCCTAAGCCCTAAAACCTAACCTAAAACCCTAAATCACAAACCTATAACCCTAAGAAACCCTCAACCTTAAGAAACCCTAATTCCTATAAACCCTAAAATAAACGCGAAAAACCGTTTAAAACCCCAAAACTCCCTAAAATTCTTATGCTCTAAACCATAAATCCTAAATATTTAAAAACCCTAAAAACCTTGAAAACCCCAATGCCTTAAACCACAAAATCCCAAATAAAACCATTAACCTGAAACCCTAAACCTAATAAAACCCTAAACCCTAACATAAATCCCTAAGAAATCCTAAACCTAAAGAATCCCTAAATCCTACAAATCCTAAAAAAAACCATAAAGACCATTTAAAACACCTAAAACCGTAAGCTCTAAATCGTAAATCCTCAAAATCCATAAACCCTAACATAAAAACACACAAAAAAAACCCTAAACCCTATAAAACCCTAAGAAATACATAACCCTTAAAAACTCTAAAGAATACAGAAACCCCTAAGCCTAAAAAATTGTAAGCTCTAAACCCTATAAACCCCAAAAACACAAAACAAAAACCCTAAGCCCTAAACACTAATCATACAAAATCCTAAAAATCCAAAAGCCCTAAACCCTAACCTAAAACGTAAATGCTAAACCTAAAACGTTAAGCAACGCTAAATCCTACACCTTAAAAAAATCCTAAATCCCTTAAACCCTTATATAATCCCTAAAAACCATATAAAACTCCTACAAAACCCTAAACTCTAAACCCTAAACCCGAAAAATCCATAGAAGCTAAAACTAAAAAACACAAAAAACAGAAAGCCTTAAACCCTAAGAAACACTTAACCCTTAAAAACCCTAAAACCTCTAAATCCCCTAAATCTAAAAAACTCTAAGCTCTATACCCTATAAAGCCTAAAATTGTATATGATAAACCCAAAAAAACACAAAAAAAAAACCCTAAGCCTTGAACTCTAAAACTATAAAACCCTAAAAACCTTAACCCAAAAAACCCAAAGCCCTAAACCATAAATACCCTAGATAAAAACCCTTAACCAAAAACCCTAGACCCAAAAACCATGAGGCTCTAAACCCTAAACCCTAAATCCTTAGATTCTAAACCTAAAATTCTAAGAAACCCTAAACCGTAGACCTTACAAAACCATAAATCTTATAAACCCTAATATAAACACTACAAAGCATTTAAAACCTCTACCAAACCCTAAGCTCTAAACCCTAAATCCTAAAAAATTCATAAATCTTAAACTGAAAAAACACAAAAAAAAATCCTAAATCCTTATGAATAGAAAACCCTAATAAACACTTAACCCTTAAAAACACTAAAAAAAACCCAAAGAACCAAACCCTAAAAACCTAGATAAAACCACTAACCTTAAACCCTAAACCTAAAAAAACCCTAGGCCCTAAACACTAAACCCTCACCTAAAACCCTAAATCCTAAACTTAAAACCCCTAAAAACTCAAACACCGCTAAACCTAAAAGAGTCTAAGCTCTAAACCCTATAAATCCGTAAATCATATAAGCTAAACCCTGAAAAACACAAAAAAAAAAAATTTAAGCCTTGAACCCTAAACCTAATACCCTAAATCCTAAACCTAAAATGCTAAATCCTAAACTTAACACCCTAAATCCTAAACCTAAAACCCTAAACCCTAACCTAACACCCTAAATCCTAAACCTAAAAATACTAAAAAACCCTAAACCCTAACCTTAAGAAACCCTATATCCTACAAAACCAAAAACAAACCCTAAAAACAATTTAAAACCCCTAAAAATCCGAAGATCTAAACCCTGAATCCAAAAATTCCGCGAACCCTGAAAAAAACACAACAAATCCCTAAGCCCTATACGCTACGCCCTAAGAAACATTTAACCCTTAAAAATCCTAAAAAGACCCAAAAACCTTTAAATCTAAAAAATTCTAAGCTCTAAACCCTATAAATCCCTAAATTGTATATGCTAAACCCTAACAAACACACAAACAACCCCAAATCCCTAAAACTTAAATCTATAAAATCCAAAAAAAAAAAAAATCATAGTCTAAAAAATCCAAAGAACTAAACCCTAAAAACCTAGATAAAACCAATAACCTTACACCCTAAACCTAAAAAAACCCTAGGACCTAAACACTAAACCCTAACCTAAAACCGTAAATCCTAAATTTAAAACCCCTAAAAACTCAAACACCGCTAAACCTAAAAGAGTCTAAGCTCTAAACCCTATAAATACGTAAATCATATAAGCAAAACCCTAAAAAACACACACAAAAAAAAAATTTAAGCCTTGAACCCTAAACCTAATACCCTAAATCCTAAACCTAAAACCCTAAATCCTAAACCTAAAACCCTAAACCCTAACCTAACACTTTAAATCCTAAACCTAAAAACCCAAAAAAACCCTAAACCCTAACCTTAAGAAACCCTAAACCCTAACCTTAAGAAACCCTAAATCCTATAAAACCTAAAACAAACCCTAAAAATATTTTAAAACCCCTAAAAATCTTAAGATCTAAACCCTAAATCCTAAAATTCCGCAAACCCTAAAAAAACACAAAAAATCCCTTAGCCCTATACCCTATGCCCTAAAAACCCCTAAAAACACTTAACCCTAAAAAATCCTAAAAAGACCCAAAACCCCTAAACCTAAAAAATTCTAAGCTCTAAGCCCTATAAAGCCCTAAATAGTATGTGCTAAACCCTAAAAAACACAAATAAAAAAATGTTGAAAAACCCTAAGCCCTAAACCCTAAACCTATAAAAACCTAAAAAACCTTACCTTAAAAACCCAAAGACTTAAACCCTAAAAACCTAGATAAAACCCTAAACCAAAAAAAAAAAAACCAAGATAAAATCCTAAGCCTATAAGATCCTAAGAAACCTTAGACTAAAAACCCCAAAGCCTTAAACCCTAAACTAGATAAGACCCTTATCTTAAAACAGTAAACCTTAAAAAACCCTAACCCCTAAACCTTAAACCTAAAATCTTAATCCTAAACCTAAAACCCAAATAAACCCTAAACCCTAAAACTTAAGAAACCCTAAATCCTATAAATAATAAAAACAATTTAAAACCCCTACAAAACACTAAGCTCTAAATCATAAATCCTCAAAATCTATAAGCCCTAAACATAAAAAACACAACAAAACACAAACCCCTAAACCTTAAACCTTAAGCCCTATACCCTATGCCCTAATAACCCCTAAAAACACTTAACCCTAAAAAATCCTAAAAAGACCCAAAAACCCCTAAACCTAAAAAATTCTAAGCTCTAAGCCCTATAAAGCCCTAAATAGTATATGCTAAACCCTAAAAAACACAAATAAAAAAATGTTGAAAAACCCTAAGCCCTAAACCCTAAACCTATAAAAACCTAAAAAACCTTACCTTAAAAACCCAAAGACTTAAACCCTAAAAACCTAGATAAAACCCTAAACCAAAAAAAAAAAAACCAAGATAAAATCCTAAGCCTATAAGATCCTAAGAAACCTTAGACTAAAAAACCCAAAGCCTTAAACCCTAAACTAGATAAGACCCTTATCTTAAAACACTAAACCTTAAAAAATCCTAACCCCTAAACCTTAAACCTAAAATCTTAATCCTAAACCTAAAACCCAAATAAACCCTAAACCCTAAAACTTAAGAAACCCTAAATCCTATAAATAATAAAAACAATTTAAAACCCCTACAAAACACTAAGCTCTAAACCATAAATCCTAAAAATCTATAAACCCTAAACATAAAAAACACAACAAAACACAAACCCCTAAACCTTAAACCTTAAAAAGCGCTAAGAAACACTGAACCTTTAAAAACCTTGAAAAATCCAAAATCCCTTAAACCTAAAAAAAAAGAAGCTAACCACTAAACCATATAAAGCCCTAAATCATATATGCTAAACGCTAAAAAACACAAAAAAAAAAAAAAAAAAAAACCTAAACCCCAAACCCTAAACCTATAAAACCCTAAAAAACTTTAACCTAAAAAAACCCAAAGCCCTAAATCCTAAATCCTAGATAAAACCCTTAACCTATAACCCTAAACCTAAAAATAAACATAAGCCCTAAACCCTAAAACCTAAACTAAAACTCTAAATCCCAACCTATAACCCTAAGAAACCCTAAACCTTAAACTTTAAGAAACCCTAAATCCTATAAACCCTAAAATAAACCCTAAAAACCATTTAAAACCCCTAAAACTCCCTAAAAATCCTAAGCACTAAACCATAAATCCTAAAAATTTAAAAACCCAAAATTGGAAAAAAAAAACCCTAAGCTCCAAACCCTCAAAAACCCTAAGAAATACTTAACTCTTACAAACCCTAAAACACCCAGTATTCCCTAAACCTAAAAAACTCTAAGCTCTAAACCCTACAAAGCCCTAAATCGTATATGCTAAACCCTAAAAAACACACAAAAAAAAAAAAAAACTAAGGCCTAAACCTTCAACCTATAAAACCCTAAAAACCCTAAAACTCCCAAAGCCTTAAACCCCAAAATCCCAAATAAAACCCTTAACCCAAAACCCTAACCCTAACAAAATCCTAAGCCATAAACCCTAAACCCAACATAAATCCCTAAGAAACCCAAAACCTTATATATCCCTATATCCTATATATCCTTAAATAAACCATAAAGACCATTTAAAACACCTAAAAAACCCTAAGCTCTAAATGCTAAATCCTAAAATTCTGTAAACCCTAAAAATAAAAATCACATCAAAACCCAAAGCCCTAAACCTTAAACCTTAAAAAACCCTAAGAAACACTTAACCCTTAAAAACCTTCAAGGATCCAAAACCCCTTAAACCTAAAAAAAAAAAAAGCTAAGATCTAAACCCTATAAAGACCTAAATCATATATGCTAAATGCTAAAAAAAACAAAAAGAAAACCCTAAGCCCTAAACCCTAAAACTATAAAACCCTAAAAACATTAACCTAATAAAACCCAATGCCCCAAACCCTAAAATCCTAGATAAAACCCTTAACCTATAACCCTAAACCTATAAAAAGACCTATGCCCTAAATCGTAAACCCTAACATAAAATTCTAAATCCTAAACATATAAATGTAAGAAACCCTAAACCCTAAATCTTAAAAATCCCTAAATCCTATAAAACCTAAAAATCCTAAGCTCTAAACCCTGAATCCTAAAAATTTAAAAACCCTCAACCGACAAAAAACCCTCAGCCCTAAACCCTAAACCCTAAAAAATCCTAAGAAACACTTAACCCTTAGAAACCTTGAAATACCCAATAACCTCGAAACCTAAAAAACTCTAAGCTCTACACCCTATAAAACCCTAAATCATATATTCTAAACCCTAAAAAACACAATAAAAACCCTAAGCCCTAAACTTTATGCCTATAAAACCCCAAAAAGCCCAAAGCCTTAAACTCCAAAATCTCATATAAAACCCTCAAACTTAAACCGTAAACCTAACCAAACCCAAAGCCATAAACCCTAAACCCTAACATAAATCCCTAAGAAACCCTAAACCTTAATAATCCCAAAATCCTATAAATCCTAAAATAAACCATAAAGACCATTTAAAACCCCCCAAAAACCCTAAGCTCTAAATCCTAAATCCTAAAACTCCGTAAATCCTAACCTAAAAACACAGAAAATAACCGAAACCCTAAACCCTAAACCCTAAGAAACACTTAACCCTTAAAAACTCTAAAAAATACAAACACCCCTAACCTAAAAAATGGTAAGCTCTAAACCCCATAAATCCCTATATCGTATATCCTAAACCCTAAAAACACACATAAAAATACCCCAAGCCCTAAACCCTAATCATACATAATCCCAAAAACCCTAAACCTAAAAATCCAAAAGCCATAAACCCTAACCTAAAACCTAAATGCTAAACCTAAAACTCTAAGAAACCTTAAACCCTAAACCTTAAAACACCCTAAATCCAGCAAAACCCTTATATTATATCTAAAAACCATATAAAACCCCTACAAAACCTGAAGCTCTAAACCTTAAACGCTAAAAATCCGTAAAACCTAAACCTAAAAAACACAAAAAATTGAAAGCCTTAAACCCCAAGAAACACTGAATGATTAAAAACCTCAAAAACCCCCTAAACCTAAAAAAACTCTAAGCTCTATACCCTATGAAGCCCTAAATTATATATGCTATACCCTAAAAAATAGAAAATATCCCTAAATCCTAAACCTATAAAACCCTAAAAACCTTAACCTAAAAAACACAGAGCCCTAAACCCCAAAAACCTAGATAAGAACCTTAACCTAAGCACCTAAACATAAGAAAAACCCAAAGCCCTAAACCCCAAACCTTAACCTAAAACTCTAAATTCTAAACCTAAAACCCAAAGAAACCTTAAACCCTAACGTTTAAGAAACCCTAAATCCTATAAATCCTAAAATAAACCCTAAAAACCACTTAAAACTCCTAAAATCCCTAAGCTCGAAACCCTAAATCCTAAAAATATGTAAACCATAAACGTAAAAAATACAAAAAAATCAGTAAACCCTGAGAAACTTAAGAAACCTAAGAAACACTAAACCCTTAACAACCCTAAAAACCAAAAAAACCCTAAACATCATAAAACCCTAAGCCCTAAACCCTAAACCTATAAAGTCCGACAAACCCTCAACCCAAAAAACCCAAAGCCCTAAAACCTAAAAACCTAAATAAAACCCTTAACCTAAAACTCTAAATCCTATACCTAAAACCTTAAGAAACTCTAAACCCTAAACCTTAAGAATCCCTAAATTCTATAAACCCTAAAATAAACCTTAAATACCATTTAAAACCCCTAAGCTCTAAACTAGAAACCCTGAGAAACGCCTAACCCTTTAAAACCCTAAAAAATGCCTAAACCTAAAAAACTCTATGTTTTAAACACTATCAAGCCCTAAATCTTATATGCTTAACCCTAAAATATATAAAAATCCATAAGCGCTAAACCATAAACCTATAAAACTCTAAAAACCCTTAACCTAAAAAACCCAAAGCCCTAAACCATAAAAACCCTAATAAAACCCTTAACCTAAAATCCTAGACCTAAAAAAACATAAAGCCCTAAACCCTAAACCCTAACCTAAATCCTTAGAGTCTAAACCTAAAACCCTAAGAAACCCTAAACCCCAGAACTTAAGAAACCATAAATCCTATAAACCCTAATATAAACATTGCAAAGCATTTAAAACCTCTACAAAACCCTAAGCTCTAAACCCTAAATCCTAAAAAATCCATAAATCTTAATCTTACAAAATACACAAGAAACCCTAAACCCTAATCAATAGAAAACCCTAAGTAACATTTAACCCTTAAAAACACTAAGAAAACCCAAAAACTCATACACCTAGTAAAACTCTAAGCTCTAAACCATTTAAAACCCTACAGAACCCTAACCTCTAAACACTAAACCCTAAAAAACGATAAACCCTAAACCTAAAAATCAAATTAAAAAAAACCCTATGGCCTAAACCTTAAAAAGATCGTAAGAAACACTTAAACCTTGAAAATCCTAAAAATCCCTAAACCTAAAAAAGTCTATGGTCCAAACCCTATAAGTCCCAAAATATTATATGCTAAACACTTAAAAACACAAAAACCCCTAATTCTTTAATCCTAAATATATAAAACACTAAAACCCTAGATAAAATCCTTAAACCTAAAAAACCCTAAACCCTAACATAAAATCCTAAATCCTAAACCTAAAAACCCTAAACCCTAATCTTATTAAGAAACCCTAAATCCAATAGCCTTAAAATAAGCCCTAAAATCCATTTAAAACCCCTAAAAACACTAAGATCTAAACACTAAATCCTTAAAATCCATAAACCATAACACCTCAAACACAAAAAAAATCGTAAGAAACACTTAACCATTAAAAACCATAAAAAAAACCCAAAAACCCCTAAACCTAAAAAACTCTAAGCTCTAAATCCTATCATGCCCTAAATCGTATATGCTAAATCCTAAAAAACACAAAAAACCCCTAAACCTGTTAAATCCTAAAAAACCTAAACCTAAAAAACCCAATGCCCTAAACCATTTAAACCTAGATAAAACACATAAACTAAAACCCTAAACCTAAAAAAACGAAAGCCCCAAACCTTTAAAACCTAGATAAAACACATAAACTAAAATCCTAAACCTAAAAAAACCCTAACCTAAAACTCTATTTCCTAAACCTAAACCCTAACCTAGAAACCTAAAACCCAAAGAAACCTTAAATCATATAATCCCTAAGAACAATTTAAAACCCTGGAAAATCTAAGCTCTAAATCCTTAATTCTAAAAATATGTAAACCCTAAACCTTAAAAACACAAAATAACCCTCTGCCCTAAACCCTTAACCTTCAAAAACCCTAAGAAACACTTAACCCTAAAAAACCTTAAAAAATCCCAAATACTCTAAGCTCTTAACCGTATAAAGCCCCAAATCAGTTATGCTAAACCCTAAAAACATACAAAAAAAACACCCGAAGGCATAAACCCTAAGATCATAGATAAAACCCTTCACCTAAATACCTAATCGAAAACCCTAAGAAACCCTAAACCTTAAGATACCCTAAATCATATAAAACCTAAAATATACCCTAAAATCCATATAAACCACTACAAAACACGAATCTCTAATCCCTAAATCATGAAAATCCGTAAACCCTAAACCTAAAAGACAAAAAAAAAAATATACCATAAGCCCTAAACCCTAAATCTTAAAAAACCCTTAGATACACTTAATCCTTAAAAACCCTAAACCTAAAAAACTATAAGCTCTAAACCCTACAAAGCCATACATCATATAAGCTAAACCCTAAAAAACCCTATACCCTAAACCCTAAACCTATAAACCCTAAAAAACATTAACCTAAAAACCCAAAGCCCTAAACCCTAAAAACCTAGATAAAACCCTTTACCTTAAACCCTAAACCTAAAAATCCCACCCTAAGCCCTTAACGCTAAACCTTAACAAAAAACCCTAAATACTGAACCTAAAACATAAGAAACACTAAACCTAATACCTAAAGAAAACCTAAATCCCAGAAACACTAGAATAAACCCTATGCTCTAAACCATAAATCCTAAAAATCCATAAACCTATAGAGCCTCTAAGGCCTACACCCTAAACCATAACCCAAAACACTAAATCTTAAACCTAAACCCTAACCTAAAACCCTAAATCCTAATAATTGATAAACCCTAAACCAAAAAACACACAAAAAAAGCTAAGCCCTAAACCATAAACCATAAAAAACCATAAGAAACACTTTAGCCTTAAACTAAAAAACCAAAAAATCCCATAATCGAAAAAAACTTTAAGCTCTAAACATTATAAAGCCCTAAATTGTATATGCTAAACCCTAAAAAACACCAAAAAACCCTAAGCCCTATACCCTAAACCTACAACCCAAAAAACCTTAACCCAAAAAACCTAAATCCCTAAACCTTAAAAACATAGATAAAACCCTTAACCTATAACCCTAACCCCAAAACCCTAACCAAAAATCCTAAATCCTAAACCTAAAACACTAAGAAATTCTAAACCTTAAACCATAAGAAAACCTATATCCTATGAACCCTAAAATAAACCATAAAAATATTCTTAAAACCCCTAAAAAACACCCTAAGATCTAAACCCTAAACCCTAAGAAACACTTAACCCTTAAAAACCCTAAAAAACACAAAAACCCTAACTTTAGAAAACTCTAACCTCAAAGCCCTATAAAGCCTTAAAACATATATCCTAAACCCTAATAAACACAAATAAAATAAAATAAAATCATAAGCCCTAAACCCTAAAACTATAAAACCCTAAAAACCCTTAACCTAACAAACCCAAATTATTAAAGCCTAAATACCCAAATAAAACCCTTAACCTAAAACCCTAAACCTAAAAAAACACTCAGACCAAAATAGTAAACCCTAACATTAAACCCTAAACCCTAAAAAACTCTAAGAAACACTTAACCCTTAAAAACCATAAAAAATACAGAAACCCCGAACCCTTAAAAACACTAATCTCAAAACCCTATAAAGCCCTAAATCATATAAGCTAAACCCTAAGAAACACAAAAAGCCCTAAACCCTAAACCTATAAAACCCTAAAAATCCTTAACCTAATAAACCCAAATCCCTAAACCCTATAAACCTAGATAAAACCCTTATCCTAAAACCCTAAACCTAAAAAACCCTAAGCTTGAAACCCTAAACCCAAACCTTAAACCCTAAACACAAAAAACCACTAAGGCCTAAAGCCTGTACCCTAACCTAAAACTCTAAGAAACCCTAAACAGTAATACCTTAAGAAACCCTAAATCCCATAAACTCTACAAACCATTAAACCCTTCAAAACTCTAAGCTCTAACCCCTAAATCCTAAAAATCTATAAGCCGTAAACCTAAAGAACACAAAAAACCCTGAGCCCCAAAACTCTAAGAAACACTTAACCCTTAAAAACCCAAAAAAAACCCTAAACCTAAAAAAACTCTAAGCTCTAAATGCTATAAATCTCTAAATCGTATATACTAAATCGTAAAAAACAAAAAAAAAAACTCTTATCCCTAAACCCTAAATATATAAAGCCCTATAAAACCTTAATCTAAAAAACACAAAGCCCTTAACCCTAAAAACTTAGTAAAAACCCTAACCTAAAACCCTAAACCTAAAAAAAAACAAAAGTCCGAAACTCTATATCTTAACCTAAAACCCTAAATCCTAAACCTAATACACTATGAAACCCTAAACATTAAGAAACCCTAAAATAAACCCTAAAATCCATTTGAAGTCCCTACAAAAACCTAAGATATAAACCCTAAATCCTAAAAATCCGTAAACCCTACATCTAAAAAACATAAAAGCACCCTAAGCCCTAAACCCTAAGAAACACTTAACTCTCAAATACTTAGAAAAACATAAAAACCTTAAACCTAAATAACTTTAGGTTCTAGACCCTATAAAGCCCTAAATTGTATATGTTAAACCATAAAAACACAAAAAAAACGTTAAGACCTAAACCCTAAACCTATAAAGTCTTTAAAAATCTTAACCGAAAAATCTCAAAGCCCTAAACCCTAAAAACCTTAATAAAACCCTTAACCCATAACCCTAAACATAAAAATAACCCTAAGCCCTAAATAACCCAAAGAAACACTTAACCCTTAAAAACCCTAAAAATATAAAATGTCTTAAACCTAAAAAAACTCAAAGCTCTAAACCCTACAAAACCCTAAATCGTATATGCTAAACCCTAAAAAAAAAAAAAACCTAAGCCCTAAATCCTAAATCTATTAAACGATAAAAACCTTCATCTAAAAATTCCAAAGCCCAAAAACCTAAAAACCTAGTAAATCCTTAACCTAAAATCCTAAACCTAAAAAAACCCTAAACCCTAAGCCCTAAGCCTTAAACACTAAATCTAAAAAAGCAAAAAACAACCTAAGCCCTAAACCGTAAGCCCTTAAAAACCCTAAAAACCCCCAAAACCCCAAAACCTAAAAAACTATAAGATCTAAACCCTATAAGCCCTAAATCGTTTATGCTAAACCCTTAAAAAACCCTAAGAAACACTTAAACCTAAAGAACCCAAAAACACCTAAACCTAAAAAACTCTAAGCTCCAAACCCTATAAAGACCTAAATAGTATATGCTAAACCCTAAAAACACACAAAAAAAAAAACTTAAGCCCTAAATGTCATACCTATAAAACCCTCAAAAACCTTAACCTACAAAAACCTAAGCCCTAAACACTAAACCTATAAAGCCTAAAAAACCTTAACCTAACAAACCCAAATCCCTAAACCCTAAAAACCTAGAGAAAACCCTCAACCTAAAATTCTAAACCTAAAAAACCCCTAAGCCCTAAACCATAAACCCTAACCTAAGAGCCTACATCTAAATTTAAAACCCTATGAAACCCTAAATTCTAAACCTTATGAAACCCTATGTCCTATAAACACTAAACACCATTTAATACCCTTAAATTCCCTACAAAATTAAAAAATCACTAAACATAAAATCTCTAATCTCAAAACCCTATAAAGCTCTAAATCGTATATGTGAAACCCTTAAAACACAAAAAAGAAAAACTAAGCCCTAAACCATAAACCTATAAAACCCTAACAGACCTGAACCTAAAAATCCAAAGCCTTAAACCTTAAAAACCTAGATAAAGACCTTAACCCAAATACCTAAACCTAAAAAAACCCTAAGCCCTAAACACTATACCCAAACCTAAAGCCCTAAATCCTAAACCTAAATCCCTAAGATACCCTAAATCCTAAACCTTAAGAAATTCTACATCCTATAAACCATAATATAAACCCTAAAAAACATTTAAAACCCCTACAAAACCCTAAGCTCTAAATCCTAAATCCTAAAGATCTATAAACCTTAAATCTTAAAAACACACCAAAACCCTAAGACCTAAACCCTAGAAAACCCTAATAAGTAGTTAACCTTGAAAAAAACCCTAAACCCCTAAACCTAAAAAAATTGTAAGCTCAAAACCCTATAAAGCCCTAGTTGTATATGCTAAACCCAAAAAAACACAAAAAAAAAAATCCTAAGTCCTAAACCCTTCACCTATAAACCCCTAAAAAACCATAACCAAAAACAACCAAAAGTCCTAAACCCTTAAAACATTAGTAAAACCCTAAACATAAAAACAACCTAACCCCAAATCCCTAAACCCTAACCTAAAACTTTAATCCAACACCTAAAACCTTGAGAAACTCTAAATCCTATACACCCTAAAATAAATAATAATTACCATTTAGAACCCCTACAAAACCCTAAGCTCTAAACCATAAACCCTAAAAACATCCTAAGAAACTCTTAACCATTAAAAACCCTAAAAAACCCCTAAACCTAAAAAACTCTTAGCTTTCTATCAAGCCCTAAATCTTATGTGCTTACCCTAAAATACACAAAAAACCCTAAGCCCTAAACCATAAACCTGTAAAACTCTAAAAACCTTAACCTACGAAACCCAAAGCCCTAAATTGTAAAAACCCTAGATAAAACCCTTAACCTAAAACCCTAGACATAAAAAACCATGAAGCCATAAACCCTAAACCCTAAATCCTTAGATTCTAAACCTAAAACCCTAAGAAACCCTAAACCCTAGACCTTACGAAACCATAAATCTAATAAACACTACAAAACATTTAAAACCTCTACAAAACCCTAAGCTCTAAACCCTAAATCCTAAAAAATCGATAAATCTTTAATTGAAAAAAAACACAAAAAAAACCCTAAACCCTAATCAATAGAAAACCCTAAGAAACACTTAACACTTAAAAACACTACGAAAATCCAAAAAACCCCTACACCTAAAAAAACTCTAAGCTCTAAACCATTTAAAATCCCTACAAAACCCTAGCCTCTAAACACAAAATCCTACAAAACCATAAACCCTAAACCTAAAAATCAGAAGAAAAGAAAACCCTAAGGCCTAAACCCTAAACCCTAAAAAGCCATAAGAAATACTTAAACCTTGAAAACCTTAAAAACCCCTAAACCTAAAAAGTCTGAGCTCCAAACCCTATAAATTCCAAAATCGTATATGCTAAACCCCAAAAAAAACCATACGTCTTGAACCCTAAACCTATAAAACTCTAAAATCCTAGATAAAGTCCTTAACCTAAAACACTAAACCTAAAAAACCCTAAACCGTAACCTAAAACTCTATATCCTAAACCTAAAAACCCTAAGAAACTCTAAACCCAAACCATAAGAAACTCTAAATCCAATAAACCCTAAAATAAACCCTTAAAACAATAAAGACCATAAATGTATATGCTAAACCCTAACAAACACGCAAAGAGCCCAAAATCCCTAAAGCTTAAACCTATAAAATCCAAAAAAAAAAACATTAATCTAAAAACTCCAAAGAACTAAACCCTAAAAACCTAGATAAAACGAATAACCTTAAACCCTAAACCTAAAAAACCCTAGTCCCTAAACATAAAACCCTAACCTAGAACCCTAAATCCTAAACTTAAAACCCCTAAAACCTCAAAAACCCCTAAACCTAAAAGAGTCTAAGCTCCAAACCCTATAAATCCCTAAATCATATAAGCTAAACCCTAAAAAACACAAAAAAAAAAAAAACAAAAAAAACTAAGCCATGAACCCTAAACCTAATACCTAATACCTAAATCCTAAACCTAAAACGCTAAATCATAAACCTAAAACCCTAAATCCTAAACCTAAAACCCTAAACCCTATCCTTAAACCCTAAATCCTAAACCTTAAAACCCTAAGAAACCCTAAACACTAACCATAAGAAATCCTAAATCCTATAAAACCTAAGACAAATCCTAATAACAATTTAAAACCCCTAAAAATCCTATGATCAAAACCCTAAATACTAAAAATCTGTGAACCCTAAAAGAAACACAAAAAATCCGAAAGCCCTGTACCCTACACCCTAAAAACCCCTAAGAAACACTTAACCCTTAAAAACCCTAAAAAGACCCAAAAACCCCTAAACCTAAAAATCACTAAGCTCTAAACCTTATAAAGCCTTAAATTGTATATGCTAAATCCTAAAACACACAAATAAAAAAAACAAAAAAACCCCTAAGCCCTAAACCCTAAACCTATAAAATACTAAAAAACCTTACCTAAAACACCCAAAGACATAAACCCTAAAAACCTAAATAAAACCCTAGACCTAAAAAAACAAAGATAAAACCCTAAGCCTATAAAGTCCTAAGAAACCTTAGCCTTAAAATCCCAAAGCTTTAAACCCTAAACTAGATAATACCCTTAACCTAAAACCCTAAGCCCTAAACCCTAATCCTAAAATCTTAATCCTAAACCTAAAACCCAGAGAAACCCTAAACCCTAAAACTTAAGAAATCCTAAATCCTATAAACCCTAAAAACAATTTAAAACTCCTACAAAACACTAAACTCTAAACTTATATCCTAAAAATCTATAAACCCTAAGAAACACTTAACCCTTAAACCTTAAAAAATCCAAAATCCCTTAAACGTAAAAAAAGAAGCTAAGCTCTAAACCCTATAAGCCCTAAATAATATATGTTAAACACTAAAAAATACAAAAAAAAAAAAAAAACCTTAGCCCTAAACCCTAAACCTATAAAACCCTAAAATCCCCAAAGCCTTATACCCCAAAATCCCAGATAAAACCCTTCACCTAAAGCCCTAAACCTAACAAAAACCTAAGCCATAAACCCTAAACCCTCACATAAATCACTAAGAAACCCTAAACCTTAAAAATCTCTAAATTCAATAAATCCTAAAATAAACCATAAAGACCATTTAAAGCACCTAAAAACCCCTAAGCTCTAAACCCTAAATCCTAAAATTCTAAACCCTAAACATTAAAAACACAACAAAACCCAAATCCCAAAGCCTTAAACCTTAAAAAACCCTAAGAAACACTTAACCCTTAAAAACTGTAAAAGATCCAAAAACCCTTAAACCTAAAAAAAGCTAAGCTCTAAACCCTATAAATCCCTAAATCATATATGTTAAAAGCTAAAAAACACACAAAAAAAAAAACCCTAAGCCCTAAACCTATGAAACCCTTAAAAAACATTAACCTAAAAAAACCCAAAGTCTTAAACCCTAAAATCCAAGATAAAACCCTTAACCTACAACCCTTAACCTAAAAAGAACCTAAGCCCTAAGCCCTAAACCCTAACCTAAAACTCTAAATCCTAAACCTATAACCTTCAGAAACCCTAAACCCTAACCCTTAAGAAACCCTAAATCCTATAAGCCCTAAAAACCGTTTAAAATTCCTAAAACCCCCTAAAAACCCTAAGCTATAAACCTCAAGTCCTAAAAATTTAAAAACCCTCAACCCAAAAATACACAAAAAAACCCTAAGCTCTAAACCATAAACCCTAAAAAACCATAAGAAAACTTAACCCATAAAAATCCTAAAAAACCCAGAAATCCCTAAATCGAAAAAAACTCTAAGCTCTAAACACTATAAAGCCCTAAATCGTATATGCTAAACCCTAAAAAACACAAAAAAACCTATACCCTAAACCTAAATCCCAAAAAACCTAATGCCCTAAACGTTAAAAACAAATATAAAAACCTTAACCTATAATCCTAAACCTAAAACCCTAATCTAAAATCCTATATCCTAACTCTAAAACTCTAAGAAATCCTAAACCTAAAACCATAAGAAAATCTAAATCCTATGAACCGTAAAATAAAGCCTAAAAACAATTTTAAACCCCTAAATAACCCTAAGCTCTAAACCCTAAAAAACCCCAAGAAACACTTAACCCTTAAAAACACTAAAAAATACAAAAACCCCTAACTTTGAAAAACTCTAACCTCAAAACCCTATAAAGCCCTAAATCATATATGCTAAACTCTAAAAAACACCAAAAAAAAATAATCATAAGCCCTAAACCTAAACCTATAAAACAATAAAAACCCTTAACCTAACAAACCCAAATCCTTAAAGCATAAAACCCCAGATAAAACCCTAAACATAAAACCCTAAATCTAAAAAAACCCTAAACCCTAACATTTAACCCTAAACCTAAGCCTAAAGCCTAAACCCAAAAAACCCCTAAGAAACACCTAACCCTTAAAAACCCTAAAAAATATAGAAACCTCGAACCCTGAAAAACACTAACCTCAAAACCCTACAAAGCCCTAAATCATATAAGCTAAACCCTAAAAAACACAAAACAAAACCCTAAGCCGTAAATCCTAAGCCTATAAAACCCTTAAAACCCTTAAAACCCTTAACCTAATAAACCTAAATCCCTAAACCCTAAAAACCTAGATAAAACCCTTAACCTAAAATGTTAAACATAAAAAAAATCCTATGTCCGAAACCCTAAACCCTAAACCCTATAGCCTAACCTAAAACCCTAAGAAACCCTAAACTGTAAACCTTAAGAAATCCTAAATCCCAAAAACCCTAAAAACCATTTAAAACTCTTCAAAACTCTAAGCTCTAAACCCTTACTCCTAAAAATCTATAAACATTAAACCTAAAAGGCACAAAAAACACTAAGCCCCAAAACCCTAAACCCTAAGAAATATTTAACCCTTAAAAACCCAAAAAACCCCTAAACTGAAAAAAACTCTCAGCTCTAAATGCTATAAAGCCCTAAATCGTATATGCTAAACCATAGAAAACACAAAAAAAAAAACCCTTAGCCCTAAACCCTAAATATATAAAACCCTATAAAATCCTAACAAAAAAATACAAAGCCCTTACCCCTAGAAAACTTTGTTAAAACCCTTAACCTAGAACCCTAAACCTAACAAAACCAAAAGTCCTAAACCCTAAATCCTAACCTAAAATCCTAAATCCTAAACCTAATACACTATGAAACCGTAAACATTAAAAAACCCTAAAATAAACCCTAAAACCCATTTAAAATCCCTACTAAACCCTAAGCCACAAACCATAAATCCTAAAAATCCCTAAACCCTATAAATAAAAAATATAAAAGCACCCTAAGCCCTAAACCCTAAGAAACACTTAACTCTTAAAACCCTAAAAAAAACACAAAAAACCCTAAACCTAAAAAACTCTAGGCTCTAGACCCTATAAAGCCCAAAATAGTATTTGTTAAATCCTAAAAACACAAAAAAAAACTTTAAGACCTAAATCCTAAACCTATAAAAAACTGAAAAAGCCTTAACCCAAAAAATCATAAATCCCTAAACCCTAAAAACCATAATAAAATCCTTAATCCAAAACCCCAAACCTAAAAATAATCCTAAGTCCTAAAAAGTCCTAAGAAACACTTAACCCTTAAAAACCCTGAAAATATAAAATCTCTTAAAGCTAAAAAAACTCAAAGCTCTAAATCCTTTAAAACCCTAAATCGTATATGCTAAACCCTAAAAAACACAATAAACCCTAAGCCCTAAATCCTAAATCTATAAAACCCTAAAAGCCTTAATCTAAAAATTCCAATGCCCTAAAACCTAGAACCTTGATAAAATCCTTAACCAAAAAAAAAAAACCCTAAACCCTAAACTCTAAATCCAAAAAAACAAAAAAAAAAAACCTAAGCCTTAAACCCTAAGCCTTTAAAAACCCCCAAAACCTCTAAACCTAAAAAACTATAAGATCTAAACCCTAGAAAGCCCTAAATCGTTTATACTAAACCCTAAGAAACACTTAACCCTAAATAACCCTAAACAGCCCAAAAACACCTAAACCTAAAAAACTCTAAGCTGCAAACCCTATAAAACCCTAAATCGTATATGCTAAATCCTAAAAACACACAAAAAACCCTAAGCCATAAATGCCATATCTATAAAAACCCTCAAAAACCTTAACCTACAAAACCCTAAGCTTTAAACCCTAAAGACTAAACCTATAAAAGAATAAAAAAACTTAACCTAAGAAACCCAAATCCATAAACCCTAAAAATCTAGATAAAGCCCTCAACCAAAAATTCTAAACCTAAAAAACCCCTAAGCCCTAAACCATAAACCCTGACCAAAAACCCTAAATTCTAAATTTAAAACTCTATGAAACTCTAAACCCTAAACCTTATGAAACCTTAGGTCCTATAAACCCCAAACAACATTTAATACCCTTACAAACCCTAAAAAAACCAAAAATCCCTAAACCTAAAATCTCTCATATCTAAACCCTATAAAGCTCTAAATCATATAAGCGAAACCCTAACAACACATAAAAAAAAAAAAAAAAAAAAAAAAAAAAAATTAAAGCCCTAAACCATAAACCTATAAAACCCTAAAAAACCTTAACCCAAAAATCCCAAAGCCTTAAACCTTAAAAACCTAGATAAATCCCTTAACCCAAATCCCTAAACTTAAAAAACCCTAAGCCCTAAACCCTAAACCCTAACCTAAAACCCCAAATCCTAAACCTAAATCTCTAAGATACCCTAAACCCTAAACCTTAAGAAACCCTAAATCCTATAAACCCTAAAAATCATTTAGCCTAAATCCTAAAGATCTTTAAACATTAAACCTTAAAAACATGGCAAAACCCTAAGACCTAAACCCTAGAAAATCCTAAGAAGCAGTTAACCTTCAAAAAAATCCTAAAAACCCTAAACCTAAAAAATCTGTATGCTCAAAAACCCTATAAAGCCCTAATTGTATATGCTAAACCCTAAAAAACACAAAAAAACCCTAAGTCGTAAACCCTTCACCTATAAAACCCTAAAAAACCATAACCAAAAACAACCCAAAGCCTTGAACCCTTAAAACATAGATAAAACCCTTAACCTAAAACCCTAAACTTAAAATCACCCTAAGCCCAAACCCCTAAACCTTAACCTAAAACTCTAATCCTACACCTAAAACATTAAGAAACTCTAAATCATATAAACCCTAAAATAAAGCATAACTACCTCTAAACCATAAACCCATAAAAAAACCCTATGAAACACTTTACTCTAAAAAACCCTAAAAAAACACAAAAAATACCCAAACCTAAAAAACACTAAGCTCTAAACACTATACTATATGCTAAACCTTAAAAAACATAAAAAAAAAAAAAAAAAAAAAAAAACCCTCAGCCCTAAACCATAAACCTAGAAAACCCAGAAAAACCTTAACCTAGAAAACCCAAAGCCCTAAACCCTAAAACCCTAGATAAAACCCAAAAGTTAAAACCCTAAACCTAAAAAAACCCTAAAACCTAAACCTAAACCCTAAACTTAAACCCATAATCGTAAACACTAGATCTTATAAATTCAAAAATAAATCCTAAGAATCATTTAAAACCCCTACAAAAACCTAAGCTTGAAACCCTAAACCTAAAAACACAAAAAAAAACACTTAACCCTAAAAAACCCTAAGAAATACTTAACCCTTAAAAACCCTACGAATATAAAATCCATCAAACCTAAAAAAACTAAAAGCTCTAAACCTGATAACACCCTAAATCGTATAAACTAAACCCTAAAAAACAGAAAAAAGCCCTAAACCCTAAACCTAAAAACCCTTAATCTAAAAAATCCAAAGCCCTAAACCCTAAAAAACATAGATAAAACCCTTAACCTAAAACCCTAAACCTAATAAATCCTTAATCCCTAAACCCTTAACCCTAACCTAAAACCCTGATTTCTAAACCTAAACCTTAATAAACCCAAAATCCTATAAACCCTAAAATACACCCAAACAACCACTTAAAACCCTTACAAAACCCTAAACTCTAAATCTGAAATCCTAAAACTCTGCAAACCCTGAACCTAAAAATTAAAAAAAAATCCAAAGCCCTAAACACTAAACCCTAAAAAATCCTAAGAAACACTTAACCCTTAAGACCCTAAAAACCAAAAATCCCTAAACATCAAAAAATCTAAGCTCTAAACCATCTAAAGCCCTAAATTGTATATGCTAAACCCTAAAAAATTCAAAAAAAACCCTAAGCCCTTATAAAACCATAAAAAACTTTGCCTAAAAATCCCAAAGCCCTAAACCCTAAAAACCTACATAAGAACCTTAACCTAAGAACCTAAACATAAAAAAAATCCTAAGCTCTATACCCTATACCAAAACCTAAAACCCTAAATCCTAAACCTAAAACCCAAAGAAACCTTAAACCCTAAACCTTAAGAAACCCTAAATCCTATAAATCCTAAAAAAGACCCTCAAAACACATTTAAAACTCCTAAAATCCATAAGCTTGAAACTCTAAATCCAAAAAATCTATTAACCTTAAACCTAAAAAATAAAAATAATAACTAAACCCTGGGAAACCTAAGAAACACTTAACCATTAAAACCCCTAAAAACCAAAAAACCCCTAAACCTAAAAAAATTCTAAGCTCAAAACCCTATAAAGCCCTAAATCGTATATACTAAACCCTACAATACATAAAAAAAACCCTAAGCCCTAAATCCTAAACCTATAAACTCCTACAAACCCTTAACCTAAAAAACCCAAAGCTATAAAACCTAAAAACCTAAATAAAACCCTTAACCTAAAACCCTAAACCTAAAAAACCTTAAGTCCTAAACCCTATCCTAAAACTCTAAATCCTAAACCTAAAACCATAAGAAACTCTAAACCTTAAACCTTAAGAATCTCTAAATCCTATAAACCATAAAATAAACCTTAAAAACCATTTAAAACCCCAAGTTCTAAACCAGAAACCCTAAGAAACACTTAACCCTTAAAAACCCTAAAATACCCTAAACCTAAAAAACTCTAAGCTTTAAACCCTATCAAGCCCTAAATCTTATATGCTTAACCCTAAAATAGACAAAAAAACCCTAAGCCCTAAATTGAAAACCTATAAAACTCTAAAAACCATTAACATAAAAAACTCAAAGCCCTAAACTATAAAAATCCTAGATAAAACCTTTAACCTAAAACACAAGACCTAAAAAAACATGAAGCCATAAACCCTAAACCCTAACCTAAATCCTTAGATTCTAAACCTAAAAATCTAAGAAAGCTAAACCCAAGACCTTAAGAAACCATAAATCTTATAAACCCAAATATAAACACTACAAAGCATTTAAAACCTCTACAACACCCTTAGCTCTAAACCCTAAATCCTAAAAAATCCATAAATCTTAAACTTAAAAAAACACAAAAAAAACCCAAAACGCTAATCAATAGAAAATCCTAAGAAACACTTAACCCTTAAAAACACTAAGATAACCCAAAAATCCATAAACCTAAAAAACCTCTAAGCTCTAAAACATTTAAAACCCCTACAAAACCCTTACCTCTAAACACTAGATCCTAAAAAACTATAAACCCTAAACCTAAAAAATAGAAGGAAAAAAAGATCTAAGGCTTAAACCCTAAACCCTAAAAAGTCGTAAGAAACACTTAACCTTGAAAACCTTAAAAACCCCTAAACCTAAAAATGTCAAACCTCCAAAACCTATAAATCCCTAAATCGTATATGCTAAACCCTAAAACAACACAAAAAAAACCCCAAGTGTTGAACCGTAAACCTATAAAACCCTAAAAACCTAGATAAAATTCTTAACCTAAAACCCTAAACCTTAAAAAATCCTAAACCAAAAATTTTAATCCTAAACCTAAATCCCAAAGAAACCCTAAACCCTAAAACTTAAAAAACCATAAATTCTATAAAGCCTAACATAAATCCCTAAGAAACCCTAAACATTAAGAATCCCTAAATCCTATAAATCCTAAAATAAACCATAAAGATCATTTATAACACCTAAAAAACCCTAAATCCTAAAAATCTGTAAACCCTAAACATAAAAAACACAACAAAAACCAAACCCCTAAACCTTAAACCTTAAAAAACCCTAAGAAACACTTAACCCTTAAAAAACAAAAAAAATCCAAAATACCTTAAACCTTAAAAAAAAGAATCTAAGCTCTAAACCCTATAAAGCCCTAAATCATATATGCTAAACGCTAAGAAACACAAAAAAAAAAAAACATATGCCCTAAATCCTAAACCTATAAAACCCTAAAAAACATTAACCCAAAAAAACCCAAAGCCCTACACCCTAAAATCCTAGATAAAACACTTAACCTATAACCCTAAACTTAAAAAAAAAACTAAGCCCTAAACCCTAAAACCTAACCTAAAACCCTAAATCCCAAACCTATAACCCTAAGAAACCCTAAATCCTATAAACCCTAAAATAAACCCTAAAAACCATTTAAAACCCCGAAAACTCCCTAAAAACCCTATGCTCTAAACCAAAAATCCTAAATATTTAAAAATCCTAAATCGAAAAAAAAACCTAAGCCCTAAATCCTAAAAAACCCTAAGAGACACTTAACATTTAAAAACACTAAAAAACCCAAGAACCACTAAACCTAAAAAACTCTATGTTGTAAACCCTATAAAGCCCTAAATCGTATATGTTAAACCCTAAAAAACACAAGAAAAACCTAAGCCCTAAACCTTAAACCTATAAAACTCTAAAAACCTTGAAAACCCAATGCCTTAAACCCCAAAATCCCAAATAAAACCATTAACCTAAAACCCTAAACCCAACAAAACCCTAAACCCTAACATAAATCCCTATGAAATCCTAAACCTTAAGAATCCCTAAATCCTACAAATCCTAAATAAAACAATAAAGACCATTTAAAACACCAAAAAAACCGTAAGCTCTAAATCCTAAATCCTCAAAATCCATAAACCCTAACATAAAGACACACAAAAAAAACCCTAAATAGCCCAAAACCCTAAACCCTATAAAACCCTAAGAAACACTTAACCCTTAAAAACTCTAAAGAATACAAAAACCCCTAAACCTAAAAAATTGTAAGCTCTAAACCCTATAAAACCCTAAAACACAAAACAAAAACCCTAAGCCCTAAACCCTAATCATACAAAATCCTAAAAACCATAATCCTAAAAATCCAAAAGCCCTAAACCCTAACCTAAAACGTAAATGCTAAACATAAAATCTTAAGAAACCCTAAACCCTAAACCTTAAAAAATCTTAAATCCCTTAAACCCTTATATAATCCCTAAAAAACATATAAAACTCCTACAAAACCCTAAGCTCTAAACCCTAAATCTGAAAAATCCATAAAAGTTAAACCTAAAAAACAAAAAAACAAAAAGCCTTAAACCCTAAGAAACACTTAACCCTTAAAAACCCTAAAACCTCAAAATCCCCTAAACCTAAAAAAATCTAAGCTCTATACCTTATAAAGCCCAAAATTGTATATGATAAACCCAAAAACACACAAAAAAAACCCTAAGCCTTGAACCCTAAAACTATAAAACCCTAAAAACCTTAACCCAAAAAACTCAAAGCCCTAAACCATAAAAACCCTATATAAAAACCCTTAACCAAAAACCCTAGACCTAAAAAACATGAAGCTCTAAACCCTAAACCCTAAATCCTTCGATTCTAAACCTAAAATTCTAAGAAACCCTAAACCGTAGACCTTACAAAACCATAAATCTTCTAAACCCTAATATAAACACTACAAAGAATTTAAAACCTCTACCAAACCCTAAGCTCTAAAAAATCCATAAATCTTAAACTGAAAAAACACAAAAAAAACCCTATATCCTAATCAATAGAAAACCCTAATAAACACTTAGCCCTTTAAAACACTAAGAAAACCCACCTAAAAAAACTCTAAGCTCTAAACCATTTAAAACCCCTACAAAACCCTAACCTCTAAACACTAAATCCTAAAAAACCATAAAACCTAAACCTAAAAATCAGGAAAAAAAATCCGATGGCCCAAACCCTAAACCTTAAAAAGTCATAAGAAACACTTAAATCTTGAAAACCTAAAAAATCCCTAAACCTAGAAAAGTCTAAGCTCCAAAACTCTATAAATCCCTAAATAGTATATGCTAAACTCTAAAAAAAAAAAAAAAAAACTACAAGTCTTGCACACTAAACCAATAAAACTCAAAAACCCTAGATAAAATTCTTAACTTAAAACCCTATATTTAAAAACCCTAAACCGTAACCTAAAACTCTATATCCTAAACCTAAAAACCCTAAAAAACCCTAAACCCAAACCTGAAGAAACCCTAAATCCTATAGACCCTAAAATAGACCCTTAAAACAATAAAACCCATAATAGTATATGCTAAACCCTAACAAACACACAAAGAACACCAAATCCCTAAAGCCGAAACCTATAAAATAAGAAAAAAACCCAAAGAAACAAACCCTAAAAACCTAGATAGGACCACTAACCTTAAACCCTAAACCTAAAAAAACCCTAGGCCCTAAACACTAAACCCTAACCTAAAACCCTAAATCCTAAACTTAAAACCCCTAAAAACTCAAACATCGCTAAACCGAAAAGAGTCTAAGCTCTAAACCCTATAAATTCGTAAATCATATAAGCTAAACCCTAAAAAACACACACAAAAAAATTTCTGCCTTGAACCCTAAACCTAATACCCTAAAACCTAAACCTAAAATGCTAAATCCTAAACCTAAAACCCTAAATCCTAATCCTAAAACCCTAAACCCTAACCTAAGACCCTAAATCCTAAACCTAAAAACCCAAAGAAACCCTAAACCCTAACCTTAAGAAACCCTATATCCTACAAAACCAAAAAAAAACCCTAAAAACAATTTAAAAACCCTAAAAATCCTAAGATCTAAATCCTGAATCCTAAAATTCCGCAAACCCTAAAAAAAGCACAAAAAAATCCCTAAGCCCTATAAGCTACGCCCTAATAAACACTTAACCCTTAAAAATCCGAAAAAGACCCAAAAACCCCTAAATTTAAAAAATTATAAGCTCTAAACCCTATAAAGCCCTAAATTGTAGATGCTAAACCCTAACAAAACACACAAAGAACCCCAAATCCCTAAAGCTTAAACCTATAAAATAAAAAAAAAAACCATAATCTAAAATATCCAAAGAACTAAACCCTAAAAACCTAGATAAAACCAATAACCTTACACCCTAAACCTAAAAAAACCCTAGGCCCTAAACACTAAACCCTAACCTAAAACACTAAATCATAAATTTAAAACCCCTAAAAACTCAAACACCACTAAACCTAAAGGATTCTAAGCTCTAAACTCTATAAATCCATAAATCATATAAGCAAAACCCTAAAAAACACACAAAAAAAATTTAAGCCTTGAACCCTAAACCTAATACCCTAAATCCTAAACCTAAAATGCTAAATCCTAAACCTAAAATCACCCTAAATCCTAAAACTAAAACCCTAAACCCTAACCTAACATCCTAAATCCTAAACCTAAAAACCCTAAGAAACCCTAAACCCTAACCTTAAGAAACCCTAAATCCTATAAAACCTAAAACAAACCCTAAAAACAATTTAAAACCCCTAAAAATCTTATGATCTAAACCCTAAATACTAAAATTCCGCGAACCCATAAAAAACACAAAAAATACCTAAGCCCTATACCCTATACCCTAAAAACCCCTAAAAACACTTAATCCTTAAAAATCCTAAAAGACCCAAAAACCCCTAAACCAAAAAAGCTCTAAGCTCTAAACCTTATAAAACCCTAAATTGTATTTTCTAAACCCTAAAAAACACAAATAAAAAAATATTGAAAAACCCTAAGCCCTAAACCCTAAACCTAAAATCTTAATCCTAAACCTAAAACCCAAATAAACCCTCAACCCTAAAACTTAAGAAACCCTAAATCCTATAAACAATAAAAACAATTTAAAACCCCTACAAAACACTAAGCTCTAAACCCTAAATCCTAAAAATCTATCAACCCTAAACATAAATAACACAACAAAACACATACCCCTAAACCTTAAACCTTAAAAAACCGTAAGAAACACTTAACCTTTAAAAACCTTGAAAAATCCAAAATCCCTTAAACCTAAAAAAAAGAAGCTAACTTTTAAACCCTATAATGCCCAAAATCATATATGCTAAACGCTAAAAAACACACAAAAACAAAAAACCTAAGCCTTAAACCATAAACCTATCAAACCCTAAAAACCATTAACCTAAAAAAATCCAAATCCCTAAACCCTAAAATCCTAGATAAAACCCATAAACTATAACCCTAAACCTAAAAATAAACATAAGCCCTAAACCCTAAAACCTAAACTAAAACTCTAAATCCCAAACCTATAACCCAAGAAACCCTAAACCCTAAACTTTAAGAAACCCTAAATCCTATAAACCCTAAAACCCATTTAAAACCCCTAAAAACTAACTAAAAATCCAAAGCACTAAACCATAAATCTTAAAAATTTAAAAACCAAAAATCAAAAAAAAAAAAAAAAACCCTAAGCCCCAAACCCTAAAAAACCCTAAGAAACACATAATTCTTAAAATCCCTAAAACACTCAATAACCCCTAAACCTAAAAAACTCTAAGCTCTAAACCCTATAAAGCCCTAAATCGTATATGCTAAACCCTAAAAAACACACAGAAAAAAAAAAAACTAAGGCCTAAACCTTGAACCTATAAAACCCTAAAAACCCCGAAACCCCCAAAGCCTTAAACCCCAAAATCCCAAATAAAACTCTTAACCTAAAACCCTAACCTTAACAAAATCCTAAGCCATAAACCCTAAACCCTAACATAAATCCCTAAGAAACCCTAAACATTAAGAATCCCTAAATCCTATATATCCTTAAATGAACCATAAATACCATTTAAAACACCTAAAAAACCCTAAGCTCTAAATGCTAAATACTAAAAATCTATAAACCCTAAACATAAAAATCACAACAAAACTCAAAGCCCTAAACCTTAAACCTTAAAAAACCCAAAGAAACACTTAACCCTTAAAAACCTTAAAGAATCCAAAACCAGTTAAACCTAAAAAAAAAAAAAAGCTAAGCTCTAAACCCTATAAAGACCTAAATCATATATGCTAAATGCTAAAAAAAAACAAAAAAAGAAAACCTTAAGCCCTAAACCCTAAAACTATAAAACCCTAAAAAACATTAACCTAATAAAACCCAATGCCCTAAACCCTAAAATTCTAGATAAAACCCTTAACCTATAACCCTAACCCTAAAAAAAGACCTATGCCCTAAATCATAAACCCTAACATAAAATTCTAAATCTTAAACCTATAACCTTAAGAAACCCTATACCCTAAACCTTAAAAAACCCTAAATCTTATAAACCCTAACAAACCCTAAGCTCTAAACCCTGAATCCTAAAAATTTAAAAACCTTCAGCCCTAAACCCTAAATCCAAAAAAATCCTAAGAAACACTTAACCCTTAGAAACCCTGAAAAACCCAATAACCCCGAAACCTAAAAAACTATTAGCTCTACACCCTATAAAGCCCTAAATCGTATATTCTAAACCCTAAAAAACACAATAAAAATCCTAAGCCCTAAACTTTAAACCTATAAAACCCTAAAAAACCCAAAGCCTTAAACCCCAAAATCTCATATGAATCCCTTAAACTTAAACCCTAAACCTAACCAAACCCAAAGCCACAAACCCTAAACCCTAACATAAATCCCTAAGAAACCCTAAACCTTAAAAATTCCTAAATCCTATATATCCTAAAATAAACCATAAAGACCATTTAAAACACCTAAAAAACCCTAAGCTCTAAACCCTAAATCCTAAAACTCCATAAACCCTAACCAAAAAACACAGGATAAAAAACCTAAGCCCTAAACCCTAAACCCTAAGAAACACTTAACCCTTAAAAACTCTAAAAAATGCAAAAACCCCTAACCTAAAAATTGGTAAGCTCTAAACCCCATAAACCTCTATATTGTGTATCCTAAACCCTAAAAACACACACAAAATAACCCTAAGCCCTAAACCCTAATCATACATAATCCCAAAAACCCTAAACCTAAAAATCCAAAAGCCCTAAACCCTAACCTAATACCTAAATGCTAAACCTAAATCTCTAAGAAACCTTAAAACCTAAACCTTAAAACACCCTAAATCCTGCAAAACGTTTATATTATACCTAAAAACCATATAAAACCCCAACAAAACCCGATGCTCTAAACCTTAAACCCTAAAATTCCATAAAACCTAAACCTAAAAAACACAAAAAATTGAAAGCCTTAAACACTAAGGAACACTTAACGATTAAAAACCTCAAAAACCCCCTAAACCTAAAATACTATATGCTCTATACCCTATAAAGACCTAAATCATATAAGCTAAACCAATAAAACTCTAAAACCCTAGATAAAATTCTTAACTTAAAGCCTTAAATTTAAAAAACCTTAAACAGTAACGTAAAACTCTATATCCTAAACCTAATAACCCTAAAAAAACCCTAAACCCAAACCTGAAGAAACCCTAAATCCTAGAAACCCTAAAATAGACCCTTAAAATAATAAAGCCCATAATTGTATATGCTAAACCCTAACAAACACACACAGAACCCCAAATCCCTAAAGTCGAAACCTATAAAATAAAAAAACACCCTTAATATAAAAAACCCAAAGAACCAAACCCTAAAAACCTAAATAAAACCACTAACCTTAAACCCTAAACCTAAAAAAACCCTAGGCTCTAAACACTAAACCCTAACCTAAAACCCTAAATACTAAACTAAAACCCCTAAAAACTCAAATACCACTAAATCTAAAAGAGTCTAAGCTCTAAACACTATAAATCCGTAAATCATATAAGATAAACCCTAAAAGACACACAACAAAAAATTTAAGCCTTGGACCCTAAACCTAATACCCTAAATCCTAAACCTAACACCATAAATCCTAAACCTAAAACCCTAAACCCTAACCTAACACCCTAAATCCTAAACCTAAAAACCCGAAGAAACCCTAAATCCTAAAAAACCAATAACAAACCCTAAAAATAATTTAAAACCCCTAAAAATCCTATGATCAAAACCCTGAATCCTAAAATTCCGCGAACCCTTAAAAAAAACACAAAAAATCCCTAAGCCCTACACGCTACGCCCTAAGAAACACTTAACCCTTAAACATCCTAAAAAGACCCAATAACCCCTAAATCAAAAAAATTCTAAGCTTTAAACCCTATAAAGCCCTAAATTGTATATGCTAAACCCTAACAAACACAGAAAGAACCCTAAATACCTAAAGCTTAAACCTATAAAATCCAAAAAAAAAAAACCATAATCTAAAAAATCCAAAGAATTAAACCCTAAAAACCTATATAAAACCAATAACATTACACCCTAAACCTAAAAAAACCCTAGGCCTTAAACACTAAACCCTAACCTAAAACACTAAATCATAAATTTAAAACCCCTAAAAACTCAAACAACGCAAAACCTAAAAGAGTCTAAGCTCTAAACCCTATAATTTCGTAAATCATAAAGTAAAACCCTAAAAAAACACAACAAAAAAATGTAAGCCTTGAACCCTAAACCTAATTCCCTAAATCCTAAACCTAAAACACAAAATCCTAAACCTAAAACCCTAAATCCTAAACCTAAAACCCTAAACCCTAACCAAACACCCTAAAACCTAAACCTTAAAACCCTAAGAAAACCTAAACTCTAACCTTAAGAAATTCTAAACCCTAACCTTAAAAAACCCTAAATCCTATAAAACCCAAAACAAACCCTAAAAACAATTTAAAACCCCTAAAAATCTTAAGATCTAATCCCTAAATCCTAAAATTCTGCAAACCCTAAAAAAACACAAAAAATCCCTAAGCCCTATACCCTATGCGTTAAAAACACCTAAAAACACTTAACCCTTAAAAATCCAAAAAAGACCCAAAAACCCCTAAACCTAAAAAACTCTAAGCTCTAAACCCTATAAAGCCCTAATTTGTATATGCTAAACCCTAAGAAACACAAATAAAAAAATATTGAAAAACCCTAAGCCCTAAATCCTAAACCTATAAAATCCTAAAAAACCTTACCTAAAAAATCCAAAGACATAAACCCTAAAAACCTAGATAAAACCCTAAACAAAAAAAAAAACCAAGATAAAATCCTAAACCTATAAAATCCTAAGAAACCTTCGACTAAAAAACCCAAATCCTTAAACCCTAAACTAGATAAGACCCTTATCTTAAAACCCTAAACCTTAAAAAACCCTAAGCCCTAAACCCTAAACCTAAAATCTTAATCCTAAACCTAAAACCCAAATAAACCCTAAACCCTAAAACGTAAGAAACCCTAAATCCTATAAACAATAAAAACAATTTAAAACCCCTACAAAATACTAAGCTCTAAACCCTAAATCCTAAAAATCTATAAACCCTAAACATAAAAAACACAAAAAAACACAAACTCCTAAACCTTAAACCTTAAAAAACTGTAAGAAACACTTAACCTTTAAAAACCTTAAAAAATCCAAATTCCCTTAAACCTAAAAAAAAGAAGCTAACCTCTAACCCTATAAAGCCCTAAATCATATATACCAAATGCTAAAAAACACACTCCAAAAAAAAAAAAAAAAAACTAAGCCCTAAACCCTAAACCTATAAAACCCTAAAAAACATTAACCTACAAAAATCCAAAGCCCTAAACCCTAAAATCCTAGATAAAACCCTTAACCTATAACCCTAAACCTAAAAATAAACATATGCCCTAAACCCTAAAACCTAAACAAAAACTCTAAATTCCAAACCTATAACCCTAAGAAACCCTAAACCCTAAACTTTGAAAACCCTAAATCCTATAAACCCTAAAATAAACCCTAAAACCCATTTAAAACCCCTAAAACTCCCTAAAAATCCTAAGCACAAAACCATAAATCCTAAAAATTTAAAAACCCTAAGCCCCAAACCCTAAAAAACCCTAAGAAACACTTAACTCTTAAAAATCCAAAAACACTCAATAACCCCTAAACGTAAAAAAACTCTAAGCTCTAAACCCTATAAAGCCCTAAATCGTATATGTTAAACCCTAAAAACCACAAAAAAAAAAAAAAAAAAAAAAAAAAAAAAAACTAAGGCCTAAACCTTAAACCTATAAAACCCTAAAATCCCTAAAACCCCCAAAGCCTTAAACCCTAAAATCCAAAAAAAAAACCCTTAACCTAAAACCCTAACCCTAACAAAATCCTAAGCCATAAACCCTAAACCCTAACATAAATCCCTAAGAAACCCTAAACCTTAAGAATTCCTAAATCCTATATATCCTTAAAATAAACCATAAAGACCATTTAAAATACCTAAAAAACCCTACGCTCTAAATGCTAAATCGTAGAAATCTGTAAACCCTTAACATAAAAATCACAACAAAACCCAAAGCCCTAAACCTTACACCTTAAAAAACCCTAAGAAACACTTAACCCTTAAAAACCTTAATGGATCCAAAACCCCTTAAAACCTAAAAAAAAAAAAAAAGAAGCTAAGCTCTAAACCCTATAAAGACCTTAATCATATATACTAAATGCTAAAAAAAAAAAACAAAAAAAAAAAACCCTAAACCCTAAAACTATAAAACACAAAAAAACATTAACCTAATAAAACCCAATGCCATAAACCCTAAAATACTAGATAAAGCCCTTAACCTATAACCCTTAACATAAAAATAGGCCTATGCCCTAAATCGTAAACCCTAACATAAAATTCTAAATCCTAAACCTATTACCTTAAGAAATCCTAAACCCTAAACCTTAAAAAACCCTAAATCCTATAAACCTTAAAAACCCTAAACTCTAAATCTTGAATCCTAAAAATTTAAAAACCCTCAACCAAAAAAAAACCCTCAGCCCTAAACCCTAAATCCTAAAAAATCCTAAGAAACACTTAACCCTTAGAAACCCTTAAAAACCCAATAACCCCGAAACCTACAAAACTCTAAGCTCTACACCCTTTAAAACCCTAAATCGTATATTCTAAATCTTAAAAAACACAATAAAAACCCTAAGCCCTAAACTTTAAACCTATAAAACCCTAAAAAACCCAAAGCCTTAAACCCCAAAATCTCATATAAAACCCTTAATCTTAAACCCTAAACCTAAACAAACCCAAACCCATAAACCCTAAACCCTAACATGAATCCCTAAGAAACCCTAAACCTTAATAATCCCTAAATCTTATAAATTCTAAAATAAACCATAAAGACCATTTAAAACCCCCAAAAAACCCTAAGCTCTAAACCCTAAATCCTAAAACTCCGTAAACCCTAACCTAAAAACACAAAAAAAAAAAAAACCCAAGCCCTAAACCCTAAACCCTAAGAAACACTTAACCCTTAAAAACTCTAAAAAATACAAAAACCCCAAACCTAAAAAATGGTAAGCTTTAAACCCCATAAACCCCTATATCGTATATCCTAAACACTAAAGACACACACAAAAAAACCCTAAGCCCTAAACCCTTATCATATATAATCCCAAAAACCCTAAACCTGAAAATCCAAAACCCCTAAACCCTAACCTAAAACCTAAATTCTAAACCTAAAACCCTAAGAAACCTTAAACCCTAAACCTTAAAACACCCTAAATCCTGCAAAACCCTTATATTATACCTAAAAACCATATAAAATCCCTACAAAACCCGAAGCTCTAAAACTTAAACCCAAAAAATCCGTAAAACCTAAGCCTAAAAAACACAAAAAATTGAAAGCCTTAAACCTTAAGGAACACTTAACAATTAAAAACCTCAAAAACCCCCTAAACCTAAAATACTCTAAGCTCTATACCCTATAAAGCCCTAAATTATATATGCTAAACCCTAAAAAACAGAAAAAAATCCCTAAATCCTAAACCTATAAAACCCTAAAAACCTTAACCTAAAAAGCACAAAGACCTAAACCCTAAAAACCTAGATAAGAACCTTAACCCAAGAACGTAAACATAAGAAAAACCCAAAGCCCTAAACCCTAAACCTTAACCTAAAACCCTAAATTCTAAACCTAAAATCCAAAAAAAGCTTAAACCCTAACGTTTAAGAAACCCTAAATCCTATAAATCCTAAAACAAACCCTAAAACCCATTTAAAACTCCTAAAATCCCTAAGCTCGGAACCCTAAATCCTAAAAATACGTAAACCCTAAATCTAAAAAATACAAAAAAATCAGTAAACCCTGAGAAACTTGAGAAACCTAAGAAACACTAAACCATTAACAACCCTAAAAACCAAAAACCCCTAAACCTCATAAAACCATAAGCCCTAAACCCTAAACCTATAAAATCCTACAAACCCTTAACCCAAAAATCCCAAAGCCCTAAAACCTAAAAACCTAAATAAAACCCTTAACCTAAAATCCTAAGCCCTAAACCCTAACCTAAAACTCTAAATCCTATACCTAAAACCTTAAGAAACTCTAAACCCTAAACCTTAAGAATCCCTAAATTCTATAAACCCTAAAATAAACCTTAAATACCATTTAAAACCCCTAAGCTCTAAACTAGAAACCCTGAGAAACGCCTAACCCTTAAAAACCCTAAAAAATGCGTAAACCTAAAAAACTCTAAGTTTTAAACCCTATCAAGCCCTAAATCTTATATGCTTAACCCTAAAATACATAAAAATCCATAAGCCCTAAACCATAAACCTATAAAACTCTAAAAAAACCTTAACCTAAAAAACCCAAAGCCCTAAGCCATAAAAACCCTAATAAAACCCTTAACCTAAAATCCTAGACCTAAAAAACGATGAAGCCCTAAACCCTAAACCCTAACCTAAATCCTTAGTTTCTAAACATAAAACCCTAAGAAACCCTAAACCCTAGAGCTTAAGAAACCATAGATCCTGTAAACCCTAAAATAAACACTGCAAAGCATTTAAAACCTCTACAAAACCCTAATCTCTAAACCCTAAATCATAAAAAATCCGTAAATCTTAATTTTAAAAAATACAAAAGAAACCCTAAACCCTAATCAATAGAAAATCCTAAGTAACATTTAACCCTTAAAAACACTAAGAAAACCCAAAAACTCCTACACCTAGTAAAATTCTAAGCTCTAAACCATTTAAAACCAAACAGAACCCGAACCTCTAAATAGTAAATCCTATAAAACGATAAACCCTAAACCTAAAAATTAGATGAAAAAAAAAACCCTAAGGCATAAGCCTTAAAAAGATCGTAAGAAACACTTAAACCTTGAAAATCCTAAATACCCCTAAACCTAAAAAAGTCTAAGGTCCAAACCCTATAAATCCCAAAATATTATATGCTAAGCCCTAAAAAATACAAAAACCACCAATTCTTTAATCCTAAACATATAAAACACTAAAACCCTAGATAAAATCCTTAAACAAAAACCTTAAACCTAAAACAACCCTAAACCCTAACATAAAACCCTAAATCCTAAACCTAAAAACCCTAAACCCTAATCTTATTAAGAAACCCAAAATTCGATAGCCTTAAAATAAGCCCTGAAATCCATTTAAAACCCCTAAAAACCCTAAGAACTAAACCCTAAATCCTTAAAATCCATAAACCATAACACTTAAAACATAAAAAAACCCTAAGCCCTAATAAACCCTAAGAAACACTTAACCATTAAAAACCATAAAAAAAACCCAAAAACCCCTAAACCTAAAAAACTCTAAGTTCTAAATCCTATCATGCCGTAAATTGTATATGCTAAATCCTAAAAAACACAAAAAAACCCTAAACCTGTTAAATCCTAAAAAACCTAAACCTAAAAATCCCAATGCCCAAAACCATTAAAACCTAGATAAAACATATAAACTAAAACCCTAAACCTAAAAAAACCCTAACCTAAAACTCTAATTCCTAAACCTAAACCCTAACTTAAAAACCTAAAGCCCAAAGAAACGTTAAATCGTATAATCCGTAAAAACAATTTAAAACCCCTAAAAAACTAAGCTCTAAATCCTTAGTTCTAAAAATATGTAAACCCTAAACCTTAAAAACACAAAATAATGCTCAGCCCTAAACCCTAAACCTTCAAAAACCCTAAGAAACACTTAACCCTTAAAAACCTTAAAAAATCCTAAAAAACCCTAAACCAAAAAAACTCTAAGCCCTTAACCGTATAAAGCCCCAAATCAATTATGCTAAACCCTAAAAACACATAAAAAAACTAAAGGCATAAAACCTAAGATCATAGATAAAACCCTTAACGTAAATCCCTAATAGAAAACACTAAGAAACCCTAAACCTTAAGATACCCTAAATCATATAAACCCTAAGATAAAACCTAAAAACCATATAAACCCCTACAAAACACGAATCTCTAATCCCTAAATCATGAAAATCCGTCAACCCTAAACCTAAAAGACATAAAAAAAAAATACCATAAGCCCTAAACCCTAAATCTTAAAAAACCCTTAGATACACTTAATCCTTAAAAACCCTAAACCTAAAAAATTATAAGCTCTAAACCCTACAAAGCCATAAATCATACAAGCTAAACCCTAAAAAACCCTATACCCTAAACCCTAAACCTATAAAACCCTAAAAAACATTAACCTAAAAACATAAAACCCTTTACCTAAAACCCTAAACCTAAAAAACCCACCCTAAGCCCTTAACCCTAAACCTTAACCAAAAACCCTAAATACTGAACCTAAACCATAAGAAACACTAAACCTAATACCTAAAGAAAACCTAAATCCCATAAATACTAAAATAAACCCTATGCCCTAAACCCCAAATCCTAAAAATCCATAAACCTAAAGAGCCTCTAAGGCCTAAACCCTAAACCATAACCTAAAACACTAAATCTTAAACATAAACCATAACCTAAAACACTAAATCTTAAACATAAACCCTAACCTAAAAACCTAAATCCTAATAATTGATAAACCCTTAACCAAAAAACACACATAAAAAACCCTCAATCCTAAACCATAAACCATAAAAAACCATAAGAAACACTTTAGCCTTAAAAATCCTAAAAAACCCAAAAATTCCGTAATCGAGAAAAACTCTAAACTCTAAACATTATAAATCCCTAAATCGTATATGCTAAACCCTAAAAAACACCAAAAAACCCTAAGCCCTATACGCTAAACCTATAACCCAAAAAACCCAAATCCCTAAACCTTAAAAACATAGATCAAACCCTAAACCTATAACCCTAACCCCAAAACCCTAACCGAAAATCCTAAATCCTAAACCTAAAACCTTAAGAAATTCTAAACCTTAAACCATAAGAAAACCTATATCCTATGAACCCTAAAATAAACCATAAAAATAATCATAAAACCCCTACAAAACCCTAAGCTCTAAACCCTAAACCCTAAGAAACACTTAACCCTGCAAAACCCTAAAAAACACAGAAACCCTAACTTTAGAAAACTCTAACCTCAAAACCCTACAAAGCATTAAATCATATATTCCAAACCCTAAAAAACACAAAAAAAAAATAAATCATAAGCCCTAAACCCTAAAACTATAAAAACCTAAAAACCCTCAACCTAACAAACCCAAATTGTTAAAGCCTAAATACCCAAATAAAACCCTTAACCTAAAACCCTAAACCTAAAAAAACACTCAGCCCAAAACAGTAAACCCAAACATTAAACCCTAAACATAGAAAACCCCTAAGGCCTAAACCCTAAACCTTAAAAAACCCTAAGAAACACTTAACCCTTAAAAACCCTAAAAAATACAGAAACCCCGAAAAATGAAAAACACTAAACTCAAAACCCTGTAAAGCCCTAAATCATATAAGCTAAACCCTAAGAAAGACAAAAAGCCCTAAACCCTAAACCTATAAAACCCTAAAAACCCTTAACCTAATAAACCCAAATCCCTAAACCCTAAAAACCTAGATAAAATCCTTAACCTAAAACCTTAAGCCTAAAAAACCCTAAGACCAAAACCCTAAACCCAAACCTTAAACCCTAAACATAAAAAACCACTAAGGCCTAAACCCTTACCCTAACCTAAAACTTTAAGAAACCCTAAACAGTAAACCTTAAGAAACCCTAAATCCCATAAATCCTACAAACCATTTAAAACCCTTCAAAACTCTAAGCTCTAACCCCTAAATCATAAAAATCTATAAACCCTAAACCTAGAAAACACAAAAAACCCAAAGCCCCAAAACCCTAAGCCCTAAAAACCCTAAGAAACACTTAACTCTTAAAAACCCTAAAAATATGAAATCCCTTAAACCTACAAAAACTCAAAGCTCGAAACCCCACAAAGCCCTAAATCGAATATGCTAAACTATAAAAAATACAAAAAACCCTAAACCCTAAATCCTAAATCTATTAAACCCTAAAAACCTTCATCTAAAAATTCCAAAGCCCAAAAACCTAAAAACCTAGTTAAATCCTTAACCTAAAATCTTAATCCTAAAAAAAAAAAACCTAAGCCCTAAGCCCTAAACCCTAAATCTAAAAAAGCAAAAAAAAATTGTAAGAACTTAAAAACCCTAAAAACCCCCCAAACCCCTAAACCTAAAAAACTATAAGATCTAAACCCTATAAGTCCTAAATCGTTTATACTAAACCCATGAAAAACCCTAAGAAACACTAAAACCTAAATAACCCAAAAACACCTAAACCTAAAAAACTCTAAGATCCAAACCCTATAAAGACCTAAATCGTATATGCTAAACCCTCTATACACACAAAAAAACCTAAGCCCTAAATGCCATATCTATAAAACCCTCAAAAACCTTAATCTACAAAAACCTAAACCCTAAACACTAAACCTATAAAAGCCTAAAAAACCTTAACCTAACAAACCCAAATCCCTAAACCCTAAAAACCTAGATAAAACCCTCAACCTACAATTCTAAACCTGAAAACCCCTAAGCCCTAAACCATAAACCCTAACCTAAGACCCTAAATCTAAATTTTAAACCCTATGAAACCCTACACCCTAAACCTTATGAAACCCTAAGTCCTATAAACCCTAAACACCATTTAATACCCTTAAATTCCCTAAAAAAAATCAAAAATCCCTAAACGTAAAATCTCTAATCTCTAAACCCTATAAAGCTCTAAATCGTACATGCGAAACCCTTAAAACACAAAAAAAAAAAAAAAAAAAAAAAACTAAGCCCTAAACCATAAACCTATAAAACCCTAAAAGACCTGAACCTAAAAATCCAAAGCCGTAAACCTTAAAAATATAGATAAAGACCTTAACCCAAATACCTAAACCTAAAAAAACCCTAAACTCTAAACCCTATACCCTAACCTAAAGCCCTAAATCCTAAACCTAAGTCCCTAAGATACCCTAAATCCTATAAACCATAATATAAACCCTAAAAAACATTTAAAACCCCTACAAAATCCTAAGCTCTAAAGCCTAAATCCTAAAGATCCGTAAACCTTAAATCTTAAAAACACACCAAAACCCTAAGACCTAAACCCTAGAAAACCCTAAGAAGTAGTTAACCTTTAAAAAACCCTAAATCCCTAAACCTAAAAAAACTGTAAGCTCAAAACCCTATAAAGCCCTAGTTGTATATGCTAAACCCAAAAAAATACAAAAACAAAAAATCCTAAGTCCTAAACCGTTTACCTATAAAATCCTAAAAAACCATAACCAAAAACAACCCAAAGCCCTAAACCCTTAAAACATTGGTAAAACCCTAAACTTAAAAACACCCTAAGCCCAAACCCCTAAACCCTAACCTAAAATTCTAATCCTACACCTAAAACCTTGAGAAACTCTAAATCCTATACACCTTAAAATAAACCATAATTACCATTTAAAACCCCTACAAAACCCTAAGCGCTAAACCATAAACCCTAAAAACACCCTAAGAAACACTTAACCATTAAAAACCCTAAAAAAATCCTAAACCTAAAAAACTCTTAGCTTTAAACCCTATCACGCCCTAAATCTTATATGCTTACCCTAAAATATAGAAAAAACCCTAAGCCCTAAACCATAAACCTGTAAAACTCTATAAACCTTAACCTATGAAACCCAAAGCCCTAAATTGTAAAATCCCTAGATAAAACCCTTAACCTAAAACATTAGACCTAAAAAACCATGAAGCCATAAACCCTAAACCCTAAACCCTAACCTAAATCCTTAGATTCTAAACCTAAAATTCTAAGAAACCCTAAACCCTAGACCTTATGAAACCATAAATCTTATAAACACTACAAAACATTTAAAACCTCTACAAAACCCTAAGCTCTAAACCCTAAATCCTAAAAAATCAATAAATCTTAAACTAAAAAAATACAAAAAAAAAATCCAAAACCCTAATCAATAGAAAACCCTAAGAAACACTTAAGGCTTAAAAACACTAAGAAAATCCAAAAACCCGTACATCTAAAAAAACTCTAAGCTCTAAACCATTTAAAATCCCTACAAAACCCTAACCTCTAAACACAAAATCCTACAAAACCATAAACCCTAAACCTAAAAATTAGAAGAAAAAAAACCCTAAGGCCTAAACCCTAAACCCTAAAAAGCCATAAGAAATACTGAAACCTTGAAAACCTTAAAAATCCATAAACCTAAAAAAGTCTAAGCTCCAAACCCTACAAATCCCAAAATCGTATATCCTAAACCCTAAAAAAAAAAACCATACGTCTTGAGCCCTAAACCTATAAAACTCTAAAACCCTAGATAAAATCCTTAACCTAAAACACTAAACCTAAAAAACCCTAACCCGTAACCTAAAACCCTATATCCTAAACCTAAAAACTCTAAGAAACACTAAACCCAAACCACAAGAAACCCTAAATCCTATAAACCCTAAAATAAACCCATAAAACAATAATGCCCATAAACGTATATGCTAAACTCTAACAAACACACAAAGAACCCCAAATCCCTAAAGCTTAAACCTATAAAATCCAAAAAAAAGACCTTAATCTAAAAAATCAAAAGAACTAAACCCTAAAAACCTAGATAAAACCAATAACCTTAAACCCTAAACCTAAAAAACCCTAGTTCCTAACCACAAAACCCTAACCTAAAACCCTAAATCCTAAACTTAAAACCCCTAAAAACTCAAAAACCACTAAACCTAAAAGAGTCTAAGCTCCAAACCCTATAAATCCCTAAATCATATAAGCTAAACTCTAAAAAACACAAAAAAAAATAAAAATAACTAAGCCTTGAACCCTAAACCTAATACCCTAAATCCTAAACTTAAAACACGAAATCATAAACCTAAAACCCTAAATCCTAAACCGTAACCTAAAACCCTAAATCCTAAACCTTAAAACCCGAAGAAACCCTAAACCCTAACCATAAGAAATCCTACATCCTATAAAACCTAAGCCAAACTCTACAAACAATTTAAAACCCCTAAAAATCCTATGATCAAAACCCTAAATCCTATAAATCTGTGAACCCTAAAAGAAACACAAAAAATCCCTAAGCCCTATACCCTACACCCTAAAAACCCTAAGGAACACTTAACCCTTAAAAACCCTAAAAAGACCCAAAAACCCCTAAACCTAAAAAACACTAAGCTCTAAACCCTATAAAGCCTTAAATTATATATGCTAAATCCTAAAAAACACAAATTAAAAAAAAAAAAAACCCTAAACCTATAAAATACTAAAAAACCTTACCTAAAACACCCAAAGACTTAAACCCTTAAAACCTAGATAAAACCCTATACCTAAAAAAACAAAGATAAAATACTAAGAAACCTTAGCCTAAAAATCCCAAAGCCTTAAACCCTAAACTAGATAATACCCTTAACCTAAAACCCTAAACCTTAACAAACCCTAAGCCCTAAACCCTAAACCTAAAATCTTAATCCTAAACCTAAAACCCAAAGAAAACATAAACCCTAAAACTTAAGAAATCCTAAATCCTATAAACCCTAAAAACAATTTAAAACTCCTACAAAACACTAAGCTCTAAACCCTATATCCTAAAAATCTATAAACCATAAGAAACACTTAACCCTTAAAGCTTAAAGATTCCAAAATCCCTTAACTGTAAAAAAAAGAAGCCAATCTCTAAACCCTATAAGCCTAAATAATATATGCTAAACACTAAAAAACACAAAAAAAAAAAAAAAAAAAAAAAAAAAAAAAACCTTAGCCCTAAACCCTAAACCGATAAAACCCTAAACTTCCCAAAGCCTTATACCCCAAAATCCCAGATAAAACCCTTCACCTAAAACCCTAAACCTAACAAAAACCTATGCCATAAACCCTAAACCCTCACATTAATCACTAAAAAACCCTAAACCTTAAGAATCTCTAAATCCTATAAATCCTAAAATAAACCATAAAGACCATTTATAACACCTAAAAAACCATAAGCTCTAAACCCTAAATCCTAAAAATCTAAACCCTAAACATAAAAAACACAACAAAACCCAAAGCCCAAAACCTTAAACCTTAAACAACCCTAAGAATCACTTAACCCTTAAAACCATAAAATATCCAAAAACCCTTAAACCTAAAAAAAGCTAAGCTCTAAACCCAATAAATCCCTAAATCATATATGTTAAAAGCTAAAAAAACAAAAAAAAAAACCCTAATCCCTAAACCTATGAAACCCTAAAAAACATTAACCTAAAAAAACCCAAAGCTTTAAACCCTAAAATCCTAGATAAAACCCTAAACCTATAACCCTTAACCTAAAAAGAACATAAGCCCTAAGCCCTAAAACCTAACCTAAAACTCTAAATCCTAAACCTATAACCTTCAGAAACCCTTAACCCTAACCGTTACGAAACCCTAAATCCTATAAACCCTAAAAACCGTTTAAAACCACTAAAAGCCCCTAAAACCCCCTAAAAACCTTAAGTTGTAAACCTCAAATCCTAAAAATTTAAAAATCCACAACCCAAAAATACACAAAAAACCCTAAGCCCTTAACCATAAACCCTAAAAAACCATAAGAAACACTTGAATCTTAGAAATCCTAAAAAACCCAAAAATCCCTAAATCAAAAAAAACTCTAAGCTGTAAACACAATAAAGCCCTAAATCGTATATGCTAAACCCTAAAAAACACAAAAAAAAAAAAACCCTAAGCCATATACCCTAAACCTAAAACCCAAAAAACCTAATGCCCTAAACATTAAAAACATATATAAAACCCTAACCTAAAATCCTAAATCCTAAATCTAAAACTCTAAGAAATCCTAAACCTAAAACCATAAGAAAATCTAAATCCTATGAACCGTAAAATAAAGCCTAAAAACAATTTAAAACCCCTAATAAACCCTAAGCTCTAAACCCTAAAAAACCCCCAAGAAACACTTAACCCTTAAAAACCCTAAAAAATACAGAAACCCCAAACTTTGAAAAACTCTAACCACAAAACCCTATAAAGCCCTAAATCATATATGCTAAACTCTAAAAAATACCAAAAAAAAAAAAATCAAAAGCCATAAACCTAAACCTAAAAAACTATAAAAACCCTTAACCTAACAAACCCTAATCCTTAAAGCATAAAACCCTAAACTTAAAACCCTAAACCCTAACATTTAATCCTAAACCTAAAAAACCCCTAAGGCCTAAAGACTAAACCCGAAAAAACCCTAAGAAACACTTAACCCTTAAAAACCCTAAAAAATATAGAAACCCTGAACACTGAAAAACACTAACCTCAAAACCCAACAAAGCCCTAAATCATATAAGCAAAACCCTAAAAAACACAAAACAAAACACTAAGACCTAAATCCTAAGCCTATAAAACCGTCAAAAGCCTTAACCTAATAAACCTAAATCCCTAAACCCTAAAAACCTAGATAAAACCCTTAACCCAAAACGTTAAACATAAAAAGAATCCTATGCCCGAAACCCTAAACCCAAACCTTAAACCCTAAACATAAAAAACCAATAAGGCCTAAACCCTATACCCTAACCTAAAACCCTAAGAAACCCTAAACCGTAAACCTTAAGAAACCCTAAATCCCATAAATCCTAAAAACCATTTAAAACACTTCAAAACTCTAAGCTCTAAACCCTAAATCCTAAAAATCTGTAAACATTAAACCTAAAAAACACAAAAAACCCTAAGCCCCAAAACCTAAACCCTAAGAAATACCTAACCCTTAAAAACCCAAAAAACCCCTAAACCCAAAAATCTTTCAGCTCTAAATGCTATAAAGCCCTAAATCGTATATGCTAAATCGTAGAAAACACAAAAAAAAAAAAAAAGAAAACCCTTAGCCCTAAACCCTAAACATATAAAACCCTATAAAACCCTAATAAAAAAGCACAAAGCCCTTACCCCTAGAAAACTTAGTTAAAACCCTAAACCTAACAAAACCAAATGTCCTAAACCCTAAATCCTAACCTAAAACCCTAAATCCAAAACCTAATACACTATGAAATCGTAAACATTAAGAAACCCTAAAATAAACCCTAAAACACATACAAAACCCCTACTAAACCCTAAGCTACAAACCCTAAATCCTAAAAATCCCTAAACCATATATCTAAAAAACATAAAAGCACCCTAAGTCCTAAACCCTAAGAAACACTTAACTATTAAAACCCTAAAAAAAACACAAAAAACCCTAAACCTAAAAAACTCTAGGCTCTAGACCCTATAAATCCCGAAATAGTATTTGTTAAACCCTAAGAACACAAAAAAAAATTTAAGACCTAAATCCTAAACCTATAAAATCTGAAAAAACCTTAACCTAAAAAACATAAAGCCCTAAACCCTAAAAACCATAATAAAACCATTAATCCAAAACCCCAAACCTAACAATAACCCTAAGTCCTAAAAAGTCCTAAGAAACACTTAACCCTTAAAAACCCTAAAAATATAAAATCTGTTAAACCTAAAAAAACTCAAAGCTCTAAACCCTTTAAAGCCCTAAATCGTATAAGCTAAACCCTATAAAACACAATAAACCCTAAGCCTTAAATCCTAAATCTATAAAACCCTAAAAGCCTTAATCTAAAAATTCCGAAGCCCTAAAACCTAAAAACCTTGATAAAATCCTTAACCTAAAAAAAACCCTAAACCCTAAATCCAAAAAAACAGAAAAAAAACCTAAGCCCTAAACCCTAAGCCCATAAAACCCCCCAAAACCCCTAAACCTATAAAAGAATAAGAAAACTTAACCTAAGAAACCCAAATCCATAAACTCTAAAAACCTAGATAAAGCTCTCAACCTAAAATTCTAAACCTAAAAAACCCCTAAGCCCTAAACCATAAACCCTAACCTGAAACCCTAAATTCTAAATTTATATTCCTATGAAACTCTAAACCCTAAACCTTATGAAACCCTAGGTCCTATAAACCCCAAACAACATTTAATACCCTTAGAAACCCTAAAAAAACCAAAAATACCTAAACCTAAAATCTCTCATCTCTAAACCCTATAAAGCTCTAAATCGTATAAGGGAAACCCTGACAACACAAAAAAAAAGAAAATTAAAGCCGTAAACCATAATGCTATAAAACCCTAAAAAACCTTAACCCAAAAATCTCAAAGCCTTAAACCTTTAAAACCTAGATAAAGCCCTTAACCCAAATCCCTAAACCTAAAAAAACTCTAAGCCCTAAATCCTAAACCCTAAATCCCTAAGATACCTTAAACCCTAAACATTAAGAAACCCTAAATCCTATAAACCATAGTATAAACCCTAAAAATCATTTAGGCTAAATCCAAAAGATCTGTAGACCTTAAACCTTCAAAACACAGCAAAACCCTAAGCCCTAAACCCTAGAAAACCCTAAGAAGCAGTGAACCTTTAAAAAAAACCCTAAAAACCCCTAAACCTACAAAAGTTGTTTGCTCAAAACCCTATAAAGCCCTAATTGTATATGCTAAACCTTAAAATACACAAAAAAAACCCTAAGTCGTAAACCCTTCACCTATAAAACCCTAAAAAACCATAACCAAAAACAACCCAAAGCCCTAAAACCTTAAAACATATATAAACCCTTAGCCTATAACCCTAAACTTTAAAACACCCTAAGCCCAAACCCCTAAACCTTAACCTAAAACTCTAATCCTACACATAAAACCTAAAGAAACTCTAAATCATATAAATCCTAAAATAAAGCATAACTACCTCTAAACCATAAACCCATTAAAAAACCCTATGAAACATTTAACTCTAAAAAACCCTAAAAAAAACCCCAAAACACCCAAACCTATAAAACACTAAGCTTTAAACACTATACTATATTCTAAACCTTAATAAACATAAAAAAAAAAAGAACCCTCAGCCCTAAACCATAATATAGAAAATCCAGAAAAACCTTAACCTAAAAAATCCAAAGCCCTAAACCCTAAAACCCTAGATAAAACCTTAACCTAAAACCCTAAACCTTAAAAAACCCTAAGACCTAAACCCAAAATCGTAAACCTTAGATCCTATAAATTCTAAAATAAATCCTAAAAATCATTTAAAACCCCTACAAAAATCTATGCACGAAACCCTAAACCTAAAAACACAAAAAAAAAAACACTTAACCCTAAAAAACCCTAAGAAATACTTAACCCTTAAAAACCCTAAAAATATAAAATCCATTAAACCTAAAAACACTCAAAGCTCTAAACCCGATAACACCCTAAATCGTCTCAACTAAACCCAAAAAAACACAAAAAAGCCCTAAGCCCTAAACCTAAAAAATCCTAAAATCCCTTAATCAACAAAACCCAAAGCCCTAAACCCTAAAAAACATAGATAAAACCCTTAACCTAAAACCCTAAACCCTAAACCCTAAAAAACAAAAATAAAACCCTAAACCTAAAAAATCCTTAAGCCCTAAACCCTTAACCCTAACCTAAAACTCTGATTTCTAAACCTAAACCTTAATAAATCCAAAATCCTATAAACCCTAAAATACACCCAAACAACCACTTAAAATCCTTACGAAACCCTAAACACTAAATCTAAAATCCTAAAACTCTGTAAACCCTGAACCTAAAAATTAAAAAAATCCAAAGACCTAAACACTAAACCCTAAGAAACACTTAACCCTTAAAACCCTAAAAACCAAAAACCCCTAAACATCAAAAACTCTAAGCTCTAAACCATCTAAAGCCCTAAATCGTATATGCTAAACCCTAAAAAATTCAAAAAAACCCTAAGCCCTTATAAAACCATAAAAACATTTACCTAAAAAATCCAAAACCCTAAACCCTAAAAACCTACATAAGAATCTTAACCTAAGAACCTAAACATAAAAAAAACCTAAGCCTTATACCCTAAACCCTAACCTAAAACCCTAAATCCCGAACCTACCAAAGAAACCTTAAACCCTAAATCTTAAGAAACCCTAAATCCTAAAAAAGACCCTAAAACCCATTTAAATATCCTAAAATCCATAAGCTTGAAACTCTAAATCCTAAAAATCTGTAAACCCTAAACCTAAAAAATAAAAATAATAACTAAACCCTGGGAAACCTAAGAAACACTTAACCCTTAAAACCCCTAAAAACCAAAAAACCCCTAAACCAAAAAAAAACTCTAAGCTCAAAATCCTATAAAGCCCTAAATCATATATATTAAAATCTACAATACATAAAAAAAACCCTAAACCTATAAACTGCTACAAACCCTTAACCTAAAAAACCCAAACCCCTAAAACCTAAAAACCTAAATAAAACCCTTAACCTAAAACCCTAAATCTAAAAAACCTTAAGCCCTAAATCCTAACCTAAAATTCTAAATCCCAAACCTAAAAATATAAGAAACTCTAAACCTTAAACCTTAAGAATCTCTAAATCCTAAAAACCCTAAAATAAACCTTAAAAACCATTTAAAACCCCAAATTCTAAACCAAAAACCCTAAGAAACACTTAACCCTTAAAACCCTAAAATACCCTAACCTAAAAAACTCTAAGCTTTAAACCCTAGCAAGCCTTAAATGTTATATGCTTAAACCTAAAATAGACAAAAAACCCTAATCCCTAAACCGAAAACCTATAAAACTCTAAAAACCATTAACCTAGAAAACCCAAAGCCCTAAACCATAAAAATCCTAGATAAAACCTTTAACCTAAAACACAAGACCTAAAAAAACATGAAGCCCTAAACCCTAAACCCTAACCTAAACCCTTAGATTCTAAACCTAAAAATCTAAGAAACCTAAACCCAAGACCTTTAGAAACCTTAAATCTTATAAACCCTAATATAAACACTATAAAGCATTTAAAACCTCTACAACACCTTAAGCTCTAAACCCTAAATCCTAAAAAATCCATAAATCTTAAAATGAAAAAAACACAAAAAAATCCCTAAACACTAATCAATAGAAAACCCTAAGAAACACTTAACCCTTAAAAACACTAATATAACCCAAAAACCCCTAAACCTAAAAACCTCTAAGCTCTAAACCATTTAAAACCCCTACAAAACTCTAACCTCTAAACACTAAATCCTAAAAAACTATAAACCCTAAACCTAAAAAATAGAAGGAAAAAAGCCCTAAGGCCTAAACCCTAAACCCTAAAAAGTTGTAAGAAACACTTGAACCATGAAAACCTTAAAAACCCCTAAACCTAAAAATGTCAAACATCCAAACCCGATAAATCCCAAAATCGTATATGCTAAACCCTAAAAAAACACAAAAAAAACCCTAAGTCTTGAACCGTAAAACTATAAAACCCTAAAAACCTAGATAAAATCCTTAACCTAAAACCCTAAACCGTAACCTAAAACTCTATATCCTAAACCTAAAAACCCTAAGAAACCCTAAATTCTATAAACCCTAAAATAAACCCTTAAAACAATAAAGCCCTTAATAATATATGCTAAACCCTAACAAACACACAAAGAACCCTAAATCCCTAAATCCTAAACCTATAAAATCCAAATAAACCTTAATCTAAAAAACCCAGAGCACTAAACCCTAAAAACCTAGGTAAAACCATTAACCTTAAACCCTAAACCTAAAAAAACCCTAGGCCCTAAACACTAAACCCTAACATAAAACCCTAAATCCTCAACTTAAAACCCATAAAAACTAAAAACCCCGAAACCTAAAAGAGTCTAAGCTCCAAACCCTACAAATCCATAAATCATATAAGCTAAACCCTAAAAAACACACTAAGAAAAACCCAAGACCCTAAACCTAATTCCCTAAATCCTAAACCTAAAACCCTAAATCCTAAACCTAAAACACTAAATCCTAAGCCTAAAACCCTAAACCTTAACCTAAAACCCTAAATCCTAAACCTAAAAACCCTAAGAAACACTAAACCCTAACCTTAAGAAACCCTAAATCCTATAAAACCTAAGTCAAACCCTAAAAATCCTAAGATCTAAACCCCAAATCCTAAAAATCTGTGAACCTTAACAAAAAAATACAAAAAATCCCTTAGCCCTATACCCTAAAAACACCTAAAAAGACCTAAAAACCCTTAAACCTCAAAAACTCTAAGCTCTAAAACCCATAAAGCTCTAAATTGTATATGCTAAACCATAAAAAACACAGATAAAAAAACAAAAAAAAAACCTAAACCCTAAACCTATAAAATCCTAGAAAACCCAAAGACTTAAACCCTAAAAACCTAGATAAAACCCTAAACCAAAAAAAAAAAACCAAGATAAAATCCTAAACCTATAAAATCCTATGAAACCTTAGACTAAAAAACCCAAAGCCTTAAACCCTAAACTAGAGAAGACCCTTATCTTAAAACCCTAAACCTTAAAAAGGCCTAAGCCCTAAACCCTAAACCTAAAATCTTAATCCTAAACCTAAAACCCAAATAAACCCTAAACCCTAAAACTTAAGAAACCCTAAATCCTATAAACAATAAAAACAATTTAAAACCCCTACAAAACACTAAGCTCTACACCCTAAATCCTAAAAATCTATAAACCCTAAACATAAAAACCACAACAAAACACATACCCCTAAACCTTAAACCTTAAAAAATCGTAAGAAACACATAACCTTTAAAAACCTTGAAAAATCCAAAATCCCTTAAACCTAAAAAAATGAAGTTGACCTCTAAACCCTATAATGCCTAAAATCATATATGCTAAATGCTAAAAAACACACAAACAAATAACCTAAGCCCTAAACCCTAAACCTATAAAACCTTAAAAAATATTAATCTAAAAAAATCCAAATCCCTAAACCCTAAGATCCTAGATAAAACCCTTAACCTATAACCCTAAACCTAAAAATAAACATAAGCCCTAAACCCTAAAACCTAAACTAAAACTCTAAATCCCAAACCTATAACCCTAAGAAGCCCTAAACCCTAAACTTTAAGAAACCCTAAATCCTATAAACCCTAAAATAAACCCTAAAAACCATTTAAAAACCCTAAAACTACCTAAAAATCCTAAGCACTAAACCATAAATCCTAAAAATTTAAAAATCCAAAATCGGAAAAAAAAACCCTAAGACCAAAACCCTAAAAAACCCTAAGAAACACATAACTCTTAAAATTCCTAAAACACTCAATAACTCCTAAACCTAAAAAACTCTAAGCTCTAAACCCTATAAAGCCCTAAATCGTATATGCTAAACCCTAAAAAACACAAAAAAAAAAACTAAGGCCTAAACCTTGAACCTATAAAACCCTAAAAACCCTAAAACCCCCAAAGCCTTAAACCCCAAAATCCAAATAAAACCCTTAACCTAAAACCCTAACCTTAACAAAATCCTAAGCCATAAACCCTAAACCTCAACATAAATCCCTAAGAAACCCTAAATATTAAGAATCCCTAAATCTTATATATCCTTAAATAAACCATAAATACCATTTAAAACACCTAAAAAACCCTTAGCTCTAAATGCTAAATCCTAAAAATCTGTAAACCCTAAACATAAAAATCACAATAAAACCCAAAGCCCTAAATCTTAAACCTTAAAAAACCCAAAGAAACACTTAACCCTTAAAAACCTTCAAGAATCCAAAACCGCTAAACCTAAAATAAAAAAAAGAAGCTAAGCTCTAAACCCTATAAAGACCTAAATCATATATGCTAAATGCTAAAAAAAAATAGAAAAAGAACCCTAAGCCATAAACCCTAAAACTATAAAACCCTAAAAAACATTAACCTAATAAAACCCAATGCCCTAAACCCTAAAATCCTAGATAAAACCCTTAACCTATAACCCTAAACCTATAAAAAGACCTATGCCCAAAATCGTAAACCCTAACATAAACTTCTAAATCCTAAACCTATAACCTTAAGAAACCTTAAACCCTAAACCTTAAAAATCCCTAAATCCTATAAACCCTAAAAACCCTAAGCTCTAAACCATGAATCCTAAAAATTTAAAAACCCTCAGCCCTAAACCCTAAACCCTAAAAAATCCTAAGAAACACTTAACCCTTAGAAACCCTGAAAACCCCAATAACCTCGAAACCTAAAAAACTATAAGCTCTACACCCTATAAAGCCCTAAATCGTATGATCTAAACCTTAAAAAATACAATAAAAACCCTAAGCCCTAAACTTTAAACCTATAAAACCCTATAAAACCCAAAGCTTTAAACCCCAAAATCGCATATAAAACCCTTAAACTTAAACCCTAAACCAAACCAAACCCAAAGACATAAACCCTAAACCCTAACATAAATCCCTAAGAAACCCTAAACCTTAATAATCCCTAAATCCTATAAATCCTAAAATAAACCATAAAGACCATTTAAAACCCCCAAAAAACCCTAAGCTCTAAACCCTAAATCCTAAAACTCCGTAAACCCTAACCTAAAAACACAAAAAAAAAAAATCTAAGCCCTAAACCCTAAACCCTAAGAAACACTTAACCCTTAAAAACTCTAAAAAATACAAAAACCCCTAACCTAAAAAATGGTAAGCTCTAAACCCCATAAACCCCTATATCGTATATTCTAAACCCTAAAAACACACACAAAATAACCCTAAGCCCTAAACCCTAATCATACATAATCCCAAAAACCCTAAACCTAAAAATCCAAAAGCCCTATACCATAACCTAAAACCTAAATGCTAAACCTAAACCCTAAACCTTAAAACACCCTAAATCCTACAAAACCCTTATATTATACCTAAAAACCATATAAAACCCCTACAAAACCCGAAGCACTAAACCTTAAACCCTAAAATCCCGTAAAACCTAAACCTAAAAAACACAAAAAATTTGAAAGCCTTAAACACTAAGAAACACTTAACGATTAAACACCTCAAAAACCCCCTAAACCTAAAATACTCTAAGCTCTATACCCTATAAAGACCTAAATTATATATGCTAAACCCTAAAAAATAGAAAAAATCCCTAAATCATAAACCTATTAAACCCTAAAAAACCTTAACCGAAAAAACACAAAGCCCTAAACCCTAAAAACCTAGATAAAAACCTTAACCTAAGAACCTAAACATAAGAAAAACCCAAAGCCCTAAACCCTAAACCTTAACCTAAAACCCTAAATTCTAAACCTAAAACCCGAAGAAACATTAAACCCTAACGTTTAAGAAACCCTAAATCCTAAAATAAACCCTAAAACCCATTTAAAACTCCTAAAATCCCTAAGCTCGAAACTCGAAATCCTAAAAATATGTAAACCCTAAACCTAAAAAATGCAAAAAAATTAGTAAACCCTGAGAAACCTAAGAAACACTAAACCCTTAACAACCCTAAAAACCAAAAAATTCCTAAACCTCATAAAACCATAAGCCCTAAACCCTAAACCTACAAAATCCTACAAACCCTTAACCTAAAAAACCCAAAGCCCTAAAACCTAAAAACCTTGACCTAAAACCCTATGCCTTAAATCCTAACCCCAAAACCCTAACCGATAATCCTAAATCCTAAACCTAAAACCCTAAGAAATTCTAAACCTTAAACAATAAGAAAACCTATATCCTAGGTTAGGGTTTAGGGCTTAGGGTTTTTAGGTTAATGGTTTTAGTTTAAGGGTTTTATTTAGGTTTTTAGGTTTTAGGGCTTTGGGTTCTTTAGGTTAAGGGTTTGTACGATGTTATTGGTTTAGCGTTTAGGGCTTAGGGTTTTTTTGTGTGTTGTAGGGTTTAGTATATACGATTTAGGGCTTTATAGGGTTTAGAGCTTAGAGTTCTTTTAGGTTTTGGTTTTTTTTTTTTTTTTTTTTTAGAGGTTTAAGGGTTATGTGTTTCTTAGGTTTCTCAGGGTTTAGTATTTTTTGTATTTTTTAAGTTTATGATTTACAGATTTTTAGGATTTAGGGTTTCAACCTTAGGGATTTTAGGTGTTTTAAATGGGTTTTAGGGTTTATTTTAGGATTTATAGGATTTAGGGTTTCTTAAGGTTTATGGTTTAAGGTTTCTTCGGGTTTTAGGTTTAGGATTTAGGGTTTTAGGTTTGGGTTTAGGGTTTAGGGCTTTGGGTATTTTTTATGTTTATTTTCTTAAGTTAAGGTTCTTATTTAGGTTTTTAGGGTTTAGGGCTTTGGGATTTTTTGGTTAAGGTTTTTAGTGTTTTATAGGCTTAGGGTTTAGGGTTTTTTTTTTTGTGTTTTTTAGCGGTTAGCATATATAATTTAGGACTTTATAGGGTATAAAGTTTAGAGTTTTTTGAGGTTTTTAGGGGTTTTAAGGGTTAAGTGTTTCTTAGGGTTTAAGGCTTTCAGTTGTTTGTGTTTTTTAGTTTTAGGTTTTATGGATTTTTAGGGTTTAGGATTTAGAGCTTAGAGTTTTGTAGGGGTTTTATATGATCTTTATGGATTATATAAGGGTTTATAGGATTTATGGTTTTTAAAGGTTTAGGGTTTAGGGTTTCTTAGGGTTTTAGGTTTAGCATTTGGGTTTTAGGTGAGGGTTTAGGGCTTTTGGATTTTTAGGTTTAGGGTTTTGAGGATTTTGTAGGATTAGGGTTTAGGGCTTAGGTTTTTTTTTTTGAGTGTTTTTATGGTTTAGGATCTACAATATAGGGGTTTATAGGTTTTAGAGCCTACCATTTTTTAGGTTTAGGGGTTTTTTTGTAGTTTTTCGAGTTTTGAAGTGTTAAGTGTTTCTTAGGGTTAAGGGTTTAGGGCTTAGGTTTTTTTTTTTTTTTGTGTTTTTAAGTTAGGGTATATGGATTTTTAGGGTTTAGGTTTTAGAGCTTATGGTTTTTTGGGTGTTTTAAATGGTCTTTATGGTTTATTTTAGAGTTTTTAGGATTTAGAGATTCTTAAGGTTTAGGGTTTATGGCTTTGGGTTTTGTAAGGTTTAGGGTTTTTGGTTAAGGGTTTTATTTGAGATTTTGGGGTTTAAGGCTTTGGGTGTTTTGGGGTTTTATAGGTTTAAGGTTTATGGCCTAGAAGTTTTTATTTTGTGTTTTTTAGGGTTTAGAATATACGATTAAGGGCTTTAGAGGGTGTATAGCCTAGAGTTTTTTTACGTTTAGGGGGTTATTTAGTTTTTGTTGGATTTTGAAAGGTTAAGTGTTTCTTAGGATTATTTAGGGTTTAGGGTTTAGGGCTGAGGGTTTTTTCGATAGAGGGTTTTGAAGTTTTTATTATTTAGGATTTAGAGCGTAGAGTTTTTAGGGGGTTTTAAATGGTTTTTAGGGTTTATTTTAGGGTTTATAGGATTGAGGATTTCTTAAGATTTAGGGTTTAGGATTTCTTGATGTTATAGGTTTAGGATTTAGAGTTTTAGGTTAGGGTTTAGGGTTTAGGGCTTAGTATTTTTTTAGGTTTAGGGTTATAGGTTTAAGGGTTTTCTCTAGGATTTTAGGGTTATAGGTTAAGGGTTTTATCTAGGATTTCGGGGTTTACGGCTTTGGGTTTTTTTAGGTTAATGTTTTTTAGGGCTTTATAGGTTTAGGGTTTCGGGCTTAGGGTTTTTTTTTTTTTAGTTTTTTAGCGTTTAGCATATATGATTTGGGACTTTATAGAGTTTAGAGCTTAGATTTTTTTTTAGGTTTAAGGGTTTTTGGATCTTCTAAGGTTTTATTAAGTGTTTTTTATGGTTTAAGGTTTAGGGCTTTGGGTTTTGTTGTGTTTTTAATTATTTAGGGTTTACATATTTTGAGGGTTTAGGGTTTAGAGCCTAGGGTTTTTTAGATGTTTTAAATGGTTTTTATGGTTAATTTTAGAATTTATAGGATTTAGGGATTCTTAATGTTTAGGGTTTCTTAGGTATTTATGTAAGTGTTTACATAGGGTTTTGTTAGGTTTAGGGTTTTAGGTTAAGGGTTTTATATGAGATTTTGGGGTTTAAGGCTTTGGGGTTTTTAGGGTTTTATAGGTTTAAGGTTTGGGGCTTAGGGATTTTTTTTTTTTTGTGATTTTTAGGGTTTAGCATATACGATTTAGGGCTTTATAGGGTTTGGAGCTTAAAGTTTTTTAGGTTTAGGGGTTATTCAGGTTTTTAGGGTTTTTAAGTGTTGAGTGTTTCTTAGAGTTTTTTAGGGATTAGGGCTTAGGGTTTTTTTTTGGGTCTAGGGCTTTAAAATATTTAGGATTTATGGTTTTGAGCTTGGCGTTTTTAGCGAGTTTTAGGTGTTTTAAATGGTTTTTAGGATTTATTTTAGGGTTTATAGGATTTAGGGTTTAGGGTTTCTTAGGGTTATAGGTTTGGGATTTAGAGCTTTAGGTTAGGTTTTAGTGTTTAGGGCATAGGTTTTTTTAAGGTTTAGGGTTATAGGTTAAGGATTTTATCTAGGATTTTAGGATTTAGGGCTTTGAGTTTTTTTAGGTTAATTTTTTTTAGGGTTATATAGGTTTAGGGTTTAGAGCTTAGTTTTTTTTTTTGTTTTTTTGTGTTTTTTAGCATTTATCTTATATGATTTAGGGAGTTATATGGTTTAAAGCTTAGCTTTTTTTTTTTTTAAGGTTTAAGGGATTTTGGATTTTTTAAGGTTTTTAAGGGCTAAGTATTTCTTAGGGTTTTTTAAGGTTTTAGGTTTAGGGGTTTGGGTTTTGTTGTGTTTTGTATGTCTAGGGTTTACCGATTTTTAGGATTTAGAGTTTAGAGCTTAGTGTTTTATAGGGGTTATAAATTGTTTTTAGGGCTTAGGGTTTCTTTGGGTTTTAGATTTAGGATTAAAATTTTAGTTTTAAGGTTTGGGGCTAAGGGTTTTTTAAGGTTTAGGGTTTTAGGTTAAGGTTATTATCTAGTTTAGGGTTTAAGGTTTTGGTTTTTTGAGGCAAAGGTTTCTTAGGATTTTATAGGTTTAGGGTTTTATCTTTGTTTTTTTAGGTTTAGGGTTTTATCTAGGTTTTTAAGGTATAAGTCTTTGGGTTTTTTGGGTAAGATTTTTTAGGATTTTATAGGTTTAGGGTTCAGGGCTTAGGTTTTTTTTTTTTTTTTTTACTAATTTGTGTGTTTCAGGGTTTAGCATATACAATTTAGGGCATTATAGGGTTTAGAGCTTAGAGTTTTTTAGGTTTAGGGGTTTTTGGGTCTTTTATGAATTTTAAGGGTTAAGTGTTTCTTAGGGTTTTTTAGGGCGTAAGGTACAGGGCTTAGGGGGTTTTTATGTTTTTTTTAGGGTTCACGGATTTTTAGGATTAAAGGTTTAGATCTTAGGATTTTTAGGGATTTTAAATTATTTAGGGTTTGTCTTAGGTTTTATAGGATTTAGGGTTTCTTAAGGTTGGGGTTTAGGGTTTCTTAGGGTTTTTAGGTTTTGGATTTAGGGTTTTAAGTTAGGGTTTAGGGTTTCAGATTTAGGATTTATGGTTTTAGGATTAGGATTTATGGTTTTGGTTTAGGGTTCAAGGCTTTGTGTTTTTTTTTGTGTATTTTAGGATTTTGCTTATATGATTTAGGGATTTATAGGGTTTGGAGATTACACTCTTTTAGGTTTAGGGGTTTTTGAGTTTTTAGAGGTTTTAAGTTTAGGATTTAGGTTTCAGGTTAGGGTTAGTGTATAGGGCCTAGTGTTTTTTTAGGTTTATAAGTTTAAGGTTGATGGTTTTATCTAAGGTTTTATGGGTTTAGCGCTTTCGGTTTTTTAGATTAATGTTATTTTTTTGGATTCTATAGGTTTAGGCTTTAGGGATCTAGGGTTCTTTGTGTGTTTGTTAGGATTTAGCATATACAATTAAGGGCTTTATTGTTTTAAGGGTTTATTTTAGGGTTTATAGGATTTAGGGTTTCTTATGGTTAGGATTTAGGGTTTTTAGGTTTAGGATATAGAGTTTTAGGTTACTGTTTAGGGTTTTTTAGGTTAAGGAATTTATCTAGGGTTTTACGGTTTTATACGTTTAGGGTTCAAGATTTACGATTTTTTTGTATTTTTTTAGGGTTTAGCAAATACGATTTAGGGATTTATAGGGTTTGGAGCTTAGACTCATTTAGGTTTAGGGGCTTTTAAGGTTTTCAAGGTTTAAGTGTTTCTTTTGGCTTTTTAGTCTTTAGGGTTTAGGCCTTAGGGTTTTTTTGTTTTTGATTGTTAGGTTTTGGGTTTATGCTTTTTTAGGATTTAGTGTTTAGAGCTCCGGGTTTTGTAGGGGTTTTAAATGGTTTAGAGCTTAGAGTTTTTCTAGGTGTAAGGGTTTTTGGGTTTTCTTAGTTTTTTTTGTGTTTTTTCATTTTAAAATTTATGGATTTTTTAGGATTTAGGGTTTAGATCTTAGGGTTTTACAAAGGTTTTAAATGTGTTGTAGTGTTTATAGTAGGGTTTATAAGATTTATGATTTCTTAAGGTCTAGGTTTTGGGTTTCATAGAGTTTTAGGTTTAGAATCTAAGGATTTAGGTTAAGGTTTAGGGTTTAGGGTTTAAGGTTTTATGTTCTTATAGGTCTAGGATTTTGGGTTAAGGGTTTCATCTAGGGTTTTTATGGTTTAGGGCTTTGGGTTTTGTAGGTTAAGGGTTTTTAGAGTTTTATAGGTTTATGCTTTAGGGCTTAGGGTTTTTTTGTGTATTTTAGGGTTAAGCATATAAGATTTTGGGCTTGACAGTTTTAAAGCTTAGAGTTTTTTAGGTTTAGGGTTTTTGTGTTTCTGAGGGTTTCTATTTTAGAACATTTTAAATGGTTTTTAAGGTTTATAGGATTTAGGGATTCTTAAGGTTTAGGGTTTAGAGTTTCTTAAGGTTTTAGATTTAGGATTTTGAGTTTTAGGTTAGGGTTTTAGGCGAAGGGTTTTTTAGGTTTAGAGTTTTAGGTTAAGGTTTTTATTTAGGTTTTAGGGATTTGGATTTTTTAGGTTAAGGGTTTGTAGGATTTTATAGGTTTAGGGTTTAGGGTTTTTTTTGTGTGTTGTGGGGTCTAGTATATATGATTTAGGGCATTAGACGGTTTAGAGCTTCAAGCTTTTTTAGGTTTAGGGGTTTTTTGGTTTTAAGGATTTTTAATGGTTAAGTGTTTCTTAGGTAACCCGGGATTTAGTTATTTTTTGTATATTTTAGGTTTAGGGTTTACTTATTTTTAGGATTTAGAGTTTTGAGCTTATGGATTTTAGGAGTTTTAAATGGGTTTTAGGGTTTATTTTTGGATTTAAAGGATTTAGGGTTTCTTAAGGTTTAGAGTTTAAGGTTTCTTTGGATTTTAGGTTTAGGATTTAGGGTTTTAGGTTAGGGTTTAGGGTTTAGGGCTTTGGGTTTTTTCAATGTTTAGGTTCTTAGGTTAAGGTTCTTATCTAGGATTTTAGGGTTTAAGGCTTTCGATTTTTTAGGTTAAGGTTTTTAGGGTTTTATAGGTTTAAGGTTTAGGGCTTAGGGTTTTTTCTGTGGTTTTTAGGGTTTAGCATATACAATTAAGGGCTTTATATGGTTTAGAGCTTAGAGTTTTTGAGGTTTAGGGTTTTTGGGTTTTTAGGGTTTTTAAGGGTTAAGTGTTTCTTAGGGTTTAGGGTTTAGCGCTTTGGATTTTTTTTGTTTTTAAGGTTCAAGGTTTACATATTTTTAGGATTTTGGGTTTACAGATTAGGGTTTTGTAGGGGTTTTAAGTGGTTTTTAGGATTTATTTTAGGGTTTATAGGATTTTGGGTTTCTTAAGGTTTAGATTTAGGAATTAGGATTTTAGGTTAGGGTTTAGGGTTTAGGGCTTGAGGATTTTTTAGGTTTAGGATTTTAGGTTAAGGGTTTTATCTAGGTTTTTTAGGGTTTAGGGCTTCGGGATTTTAGGATTTTATAGGTTTAGGGTTTACGGCTTTTTTGTGTTTTTTGGGGTTAAATATATACGATTTAGGGTTTTATAGGGTTTATGAGCTCTGAGCTTTTTCAGGTTTAACGAATTTTATACTTTTAGGGCTATTAAGGGTTACGTGTTTCTTTGGGTTTTTTAGGGCTTAGGATTTTTTTTTGTGTTTTTAGGTTTAGGGTTTTGAGCTTAGGTTTTTGTAGGGGTTTTAAATGATTTTTAGGTTTATTTTAGAATTTATAGGATTTAGGGTTTACAATTTTGGGTTTTAGGTGTTAGGGTTTTTGTAGGTTTAGGGTTTTAGGTTAAGGGTTTTATCTATGTTTTTAGGTTTTAGGGCTTTGGGTTTTTTTGGTTAAGGTTTTTTAGGGTTTTCTCGGTTTATGGTTTAGGGCTGAGGGATTTTTTTAAAAAATATTTTTTACGATTTTGCATATAATATAGTGTTTAGAGCTTAGTGTTTTTTAGGTTTGGGGGTTTTTGCGTTGTTTTAGGGTTTTTATAAGTTAAGTGTTTCATAAGGTTTTTTTAGGGTTTGGGGTTTAGAGCTTACAATCTTGTAGAGATTTTAAATGGTAATTACGGTTTAATTTAGGGTTCATAGGATTTAGAGTTTCTTAAGGTTTTAGGTGTAGGATTAGAGCTTTAGGTTAGGGTTTAGTGGTTTGGGCTTAGGGTGTTTTTAAGTTTAGCGTTTTAGATTAAGGTTTTATCTATGTTTTAAGGGTTTAGGTTGTTTGTGGTTATGGTTTTTTAGGGTTTTATTGGTGAAGCATTTACGGCTTAGGGCTTTTTTTTGTGTTTTTTAGGGTTTAGCATATTTAATTTGGGCTTTATAGGGTTTTGAGCTTACAGTTTTTTTAGGTTTGGGGGTTTTTAGGGTTTTTTTCAAGGTTACTGCTTCTTAGGGTTTTCTAGGGTTTAGGTCTTAGGGTTTTGTTATGTTTTAAAGCTTTAAGGTTTGCGAATCTTTAGGATTTAGTCTTTGGAGCTTAGGGTTTTGTGCGAGTTTTAAATGATTTTTAGGGTTTATATTATGGTTTATAGGATTTAGGGTTTCTTAAGGTTTAGGGTTTAGGGTATCTTAGGGGTTTAGGTTTAGGATTTAAGGTTTTAGGTTAGGGTTTAGGGTTTAGGGCTTAGGGTTTTTTTAGGTTTAGGGATTTGGGTTACGGACTTCATCTAGGTTTTTAAGGTTTAATGTTTTAGGATTTATGGGTTAAAGTTTTTTATGGTTTTATAAATTTATGGTTTAGGGCTTAGGTTTTTATTGTGTTGTTAGGGTTTTGCATATACAATTTAGGGCTTTATAGGGTTTAGAGATTAGAGATTTTAGGTTTAGGGACTTTTGGTTTTTTTAGGGTTTATAAGGGTATTGAATGCTGTTTAGGGTTTATAGGACTTAGGGTTTCATAAGGTTTAGGGTGAAGGGTTTTATAGGGTTTTAAATTTAGAATTTAGGTTTTTAGGTTAGGGTTTATGGTTTAGGGCTTAAGGGTCTTGTAGTTTAAGGGTTTTATCTAGGTTTTTAGGGTTTAGGGATTTGGATTTGATAGGTTAAGCTTTTTCAGGCTTTTATAGGTTTAGGGTTTTGTATGTTAAGGTATTTGAGGCTTTTATAGATATGACATTTATGGCTTAGGGTTTTTTGTGTGTTTTTAGGGTTCCACATATAGGATTTAGGGCTTTATAGGGTTTATAGATTAGAGATTTTATGTTTAGGGATTTTTTGTTCTTTTAAGGGTTTGTATGGGTATTAAATGTTGTTTAGTGTTTACAGGACTTAGGGTTTCATAGGATTTTAAATTAAGAATTTAGGGTTTTAAGTTAGGGTTTATGGTTTAGGGCTTAGGGGTTTTTTAGGTTTAGAATTTTTGGTTGAGGGTTTTATCTAGGTTTTCAGGGTATAGGGATTTGGGTTTGCCAGGTTAAGGTTTTTTATGCTTTTATAGGTTTAGGGTTTAGGGCTAAGGGTTTTGTAGGTTAAAGTTTTTGAGGGTTTTATAGATATGACATTTAGGGCTTAGGTTTTTTTTTGTGTGTTTTTAGGGTTTAGCATATACAATTTAGATCTTTATAGGGTTTGGAGCATAGAGTTTTTTAGGTTTAGTTGTTTTTAGGTTACTTAGGTTTAAGTGTTTCTTAGGGTTTTTCATGGGTTTAGCATAAATGATTTAAGGCTTTATAGAGTTTAAATCTTATAGTTTTTTAGGTTTAGGGGTTTTGGGGGTTTTTAAGGGCTTACAGTTTAGGACTTAGTTTTTTCTTTTTTTAGATTTAGGGTTTAGGGATTAGGCTTTTTTCAGTTTTTTTTAGATTTAGGATTTAAGGCTTAGGGCTTAGGGCTTAGGGTTTTTTTAGGTTTAGGATTTTAGGATAAGGATTTTATCTAGGTTTTTAGGTTTTTGGGCTTTGGAATTTTTGGATTAAGGTTTTTAGGAATTTATAGATTTAGGATTTAGGGCTTAGGGTTTTTTGTATTCTTTATGGTTTAGCATTTACGATTTAGGGCTTTATAGGGTTTAGAGCTTTGAGTTTTTTTAGGTTTAAGGGATTTTATATTTTTCGGGTGTTTAAGAGTTAAGTGTTTCGTAGGGTTTTTTAGGGGTTAGGGTTATTTTTAGGTTTAGGGTTTTGGGTTAAGGGATTTATTAATTTTTTAGGGTGTAGAGCTTTGAGTTTTTTAGTTTAAGATTTTTTTAGATTTTATAGGTTTAGGGTTTAGGTCTTAACCCTTTTTTGTGTTTTTAGGCTTTAACAAATTAGATTTAGGGCTTTATAGGGTCTAGAGCCTAAAGCTTTTTAGGTTTAGTGTTTTTTGTGTTTTTCTAAGGTTTTAAGAGTTAAGTGTTTCTTAGGGTTTATGGCTTAGGGTGCTATTATGTTTTTTAGATATAGGGTTTACGGATTTTTAGGATTTAGGATTTATAGCTTAGGGTTTTGTAGGGATTTTAAATGGGTTTTAAGGTTTATTTTAGGGTTTATTAATGTTTAGGGTTTCATAGTGTATTAGGTTCAAGATTTTGGGTTTTAGGTTAGGATTTAGGGTTGAGGACTTTTGGTTTTTTTAGGTTTAGGGTTTTAGGTTAAGGGTTTTAACTATGTTTTTTGGGGTAAGGGCTTTGTGTTTTTTAGATTAAGGTTTTATAGGGCTATATATGTTTAGGGTTTAGGGCAAGGTTTTTTTTTTGTGCTTTTTACGATTTAGCATATACGATTTAGGGCTTTATAACATTTACAGCTTAGAGTTATTTTAGGTTTAGGGGTTTCGGGGTTTTTAAGGGTTAAGTGTTTCTTAGGGTTTTTACGGTTTAGGGTTTTGGGACTGAGGGTTTTTTTTGTTTTTTAGGTTTAATGTTTAAGGATTCTTAGGATTTAGGGTTTAGAGCTTAGAGTTTTGAAGGGTTTTAAATGATTTCTAGGGTTTATGGGATTTAGGATTTCTTAAAGTTTACGATTTAGGGTTTCTTAGTGTTTTAGGTTAGGGTATAGGGTTTAGGCCTTAATGGTTTTTTATGTTTAAGGTTTAAGGTTTGGGTTTAGGGTTTTGGGCTTAGGAGTTTTTTAGGTTTAAGGTTTTAGGTTAAGGGTTTTATCTTGGGTTTTAGGGTTTTTAGGGATTTGGGTTTATTAGGTTAAGGGTTTTTAGGGTTTTATAGGTTCAAGGTTTAGGGCATATGTTTTTTTTTTTTTTTTTTTTTTTTTTTTTTTTTTTTTTTTTTTGTGTTTTAGGGTTTAGCTTATATGATTTAGGGCTTTATAGGGTTTTGAGGTTAGTGTTTTTCATGGTTCGGGGTTTCTATATTTTTTAGGGTTTTTAAGGATTAAGTGTTTCTTAGGGTTTTTAAGGTGTAGAGTTTTGGCCTTAGGGGTTTTTTAGGTTTAGGGTTTAATGTTGAGGTTTACGATTTCAGGCTTAGGGTTTTTTTTTAGATTTAGGGATTTAGGTTAAGGGTTTTATCTAGGTTTTTAGGCTTTAAGGATTTGTCTTTGTTAGGTTTAAGTTTTTTAGGTTTTTATAGGTTTATGGTTTAGGGCTTATGATATTTTTTTTTTTTTTTGTGATTTTTAGGGTCTAACATATATTATTTAGGGCTTTATAGGGTTTTGAGGTTAGAGTTTTTCAAAGTTAGGGGTTTCTGTATTTTTTAGGGTTTTTAAGGGATAAGTGTTTCTTGGGGTTTTTTTAGGTTTAGAACTTGGGGTTTTTTAGTGGTTTAGAACTTAGGGTTTTTTAGGGGTTTTAAATTATTTTTAGGGTTTATTTTACAGTTCATAGGATTTAGATTTGCTTGTGGTTTTAGGTTTAGGATTTCTTAGAGCATTAGATTTAGGATTTAGGATTTTAGGTTAGGGTTTTAGGTTTAGGGTTATAGGTTAACGGTTTTATCTATGTTTTTAATGTTTAGGGCATTAGGTTTTCTGGGTTTTAGGTTTAGGGTGTAGGGCTTAGGGTTTTTTTTGTGTTTTTTAGGGTTTAGCATATACGATTTAGGGCTTTACATTGTATAGAGCTTAGAGTTTTTTTCGATTTTGGGATTTTTGGGTTTTTTAGGATTTTGAAGGGTTAAGTGTTTCTTATGGTTTTTTAGGGTTTATTGTTTCGGGCTTAGGGTTTTTTGTGTATTTTTGGGATGAGGGTTTTTAAATTTTTAGGATTTGGGGTTTACAACTTAGGGTTTTTAAGGTGTTTTAGGGGTTTTAAATGGTTTTTAGGGTTTATAGTATTTAGGGTTTCTTAAGGGTTAGGGTTTAGGGTTTCTTAAGGTTATAGGTTTAGGATTTAGAGTTTTAGGTTAGGGTTTAGTGCTTAGGGCTTATGTTCTTTTTAGGTTAAGGGTTAAGTGTTTCTTAGGGTTTTTTAAGGTTTAAGGTTTTGGGCTTTGGGTTTTGTTGTGTTTTTTATGTTTAGGGTTTAGATTTTTAGGATTCAGGGATTAAAGCTTAGGGTTTTTTAGGTGTTTTAAATGGTCTTTATGGTTTATTTTAGGATTTATAGGATTTAGAGATTCTTAAGGTTTAGGGTTTCTTAGGGATTTATGTGAGGGTTTAGGGTTTATGGCTTAGGGTTTTGTTAGGTTTAGGGTTTTAGGTGAAGGGTTTTATATAGGATTTTGGGGTATAAGGCTTTGGGGTTTTTAGGGTTTTATTGGTTTAGGGTTTAGGGCTAATGTTTTTTTTTTTTTTTTTTTTTTGTGTGTTTTTTAGTGTTTATCATATATTATTTAGGGCTTATAGGGTTTAGAGCTTAGCTTTTTTTTTTTTTCTACATTTAAGGGATTTTGGATTTTTTAAGGTTTAAGGGTTAAGTGTTTCTTAGGGTTTATAGATTTTTAGGATATAGGGTTTAGAGCTTAGTGTTTTGTAGGGATTTTAAATTGTTTTTAGGGTTTATAGGATTTAGGATTTCTTAAGTTTTAGGGTTTAGGGTTTCTTTGGGTTTTCGATTTAGGATTAAGATTTTAGGTTTAAGGCTTAGGGCCTAAGGTTTTTTATGGTGTAGGGTTTTAGGTTAAGGGTATTATCTAGTTTAGGGATTAAGTCTTTGGGATTTTTAGGCTAAGGTTTCTTAGGATTTTATAGGTTTTGGGTTTTATCTTTGGTTTTTTAGGTTTAGGGTTTTATCTAGGTTTTTAGGGTTTAAGTCTTTGGATTTTTTAGATAAGGTTTTTTAGGATTTTATAGGTTTAGGTTTTAGGGCTTAGGGTTTTTTTTATATTTTTTTATTTGTGTTTTTTAGGATTTTGCATATACAATTTAAGGCTTTATAGGGTTTAGAGCTTAGTGTTTTTTAGGTGTAGGGATTTTTGGGTCTTTTTAGGGTTTTTAAGGGTTAAGTGTTTCTTCGAGTTTTTTAGGGTGTAGGGTATAGGGCTTAGGGAGTTTTTGTGTTTCTTTTAGGGTTCACAGATTTTTAGGATTTAGGGTTTGGATCATAGGATTTTTAGGGGTTTTAAATTGTTTTTAGGGTTTGTCTTATGTTTTATAGGATTTAGGATTTCTTAAGGTTAGGGTTTAGGATTTCTTAGGGTTTTAAGGTTTAGAATTTAGGGTTTTAGGTTAGGGTTTAGGGCTTTAGGTTTACAATTTAGGCTTTTAGGTTTAGGGTTTAGTGTTTTAGGTTTAGTATTTAGTGTATTTGGTTTAGGGTTCAAGGCTTAGGTTTTTCTTTTTTTGGTCTTTTTTAGGGTTTAGATTATATGATTTAGGGATCTGTAGGGTTTGGAGCTTAGACTCATTTAGGTTTAGGGGTTTTAAGTTTAGGATTTAGGGTTTTAGGTTAGGGTTTTGTGCTTAGGGACTAGGGTTTTTTTAGGTTTAGGTTTAATGTTATTGGTTTTATCTAGGTTTTAGGGTTTAGTTCTTTGGATTTTTTAGATTAAGTTTTTTTTTTTTTTTTGGATTTTATAGGTTTAAACTTTAGGTATTTGGGGTTCTTTGTGTGTTTGTTAGGGCTTAGCATATATGTTTATGAGCTTTATTGTTTGAAGGGTTTATTTTAGGGTTTATAGGATTTAGGGTTTCTTAAGGTTAGGGTTTAGGGTTTCTTAGGGTTTTTAGGTTTAGGATATAGAGTTTTAGGTTATGGTTTAGGATTTTGTAGGTTTAGTGTTTTAGGTTAAGGATTTTATCTAGGGTTTTAGAGTTTTATAGATTTAGGGTTCAAGACGTACTATTTTTTTTGGGTTTTCTTGGTGTTTAGCATATACGATTTTGGGATTTATAGGGTTTGGAGCTTAGACTTTTTTAAGTTTAGGGGTTTTTAAGGTTTTAGTGTTTCTTATGGCTTTTTAGGGTTTAGGGTTTATGCCTTAGGGTTTTTCTTTGTCTTTTGATTTTTAGGTTTAGGGTTTATGGTTTTGTAGGATTTTGTGTTTAGAGGTTAGGGTTTTGTAGGGATTTTAAATGGTTTAGAGCTTAGAGTTTTTTTAGCTGTAGGGGTTTTTGGATTTTCTTAGTGTTTTTAAGTGTTAAGTGTTTCTTAGGGTTTTCTATTAATTAGGGTTTAGGTTTTTTTTTTGTGTTTTCTCAGTTTAAGATTTATTGATTTTTTAGGATTTAGGGTTTAGAGCCTAGGTTTTTGTAGAGGTTTTAAATGTTTTGTAGTGTTTATACGATTTATGGTTTCTTAAGGTCTAGGGTTTAGGGTTTCTTAGGGTTTTAGGTTTAGAATCTAAGGATTTAGGTTAGGGTTTAGGGTTTAGGGTTTATGGCTTCATTGTTTTTTAGGTCTAGGGTTTTAGGTTAAGGGTTTTATCTAGTGTTTTTACAATTTAGGGCTTTGGGTTTCATAGGTTAAGGTTTTGAGAGTTTTATAGGTTTATGGTTTAGGGCTTAGGGTTTTTTTGTGTATTTTAGGGTAAACATATAAGATTTAGGGCTTGATAGGGTTTAAAGCTAAGAGTTTTTTAGGTTTAGGGTTTTTAAGGGTTAAGTGTTTCTTAGGATGTTTTTGGGGTTTATGGCTTAGAGCTTAGGGTTTTGTAGGGGTTCTAAATGGTAATTACGATTTATTTTAGGGTTTATAGGATTTAGAGTTTCTCAAGGTTTTAGGTGTAGGATTAGAGTTTTAGGTTAGGGTTTCAGGGTTTAGGCTTAGGGTGTTTTTAAGTTTAGGGTTTTACCTATGTTTTAAGGGCTTAGGGCTTTGCGTTATTTTTGGTTAAGATTTTTTAGGGTTTTTTAGGTGAAGGGTTTACGACTTAGGGTTTTTTTTGTGTTTTTTTGGGTTTAGCAAATACAACTAGAGCTTTATAGGGTTTTGAGCTTACAGTTTTTTTATGTTTAGGGGTTTAGGGTTTTTTTCAAGGTTAACTACTTCTTAGGATTTTCTAGGGTTTAGCTCTTAGGGTTTTGGTGTGTTTTTAAGATTTAAGGTTTACGGATCTTCAGGATTTAGGCTTTAGAGCTTAGGGTTTTATAGGGGTTTTAAATGTTTCTTAGGGTTTATATTATGGTTTATAGGATTTAGGGTTTCTTAAGGTTTAGGACTTAGCGTATCTTAGGGATTTAGGTTTATGATTTAGGGCTTTAGGTTAGGGTATACGGTTTAGGGCTCAGGGTTTTTTTAGGTTTAGGGATTTGGGTTAAGGGCATTATCTAGGTTTTTAAGGTTTAAGGCTCTGGATTTTTAGGTTCAGGTCTTTTAAAGTTTAATAGGTTTATGGTTTAGGGCTTGATTTTTTTTTGTGTTTTTAGGGTTTCACATATACGATTTAGAGCTTTATAGGGTCTAGAGATTAGAGATTTTACGTTTAGGGATTTTTTATTTTTTTAGGGAATTTAAGGGTATTAAATGATGTTTAGTGTTTATAGGACCTAGGGTTTCATATGGTTTAGGGTTTAGGGTTTCATAGGGTTTTAAATTTAGATTTAGGGTCTTAGGTTAGGGTTTATGGTTTAGGGCTTAGGGGTTTTTTAGGTTTAGAATTTTAGGTTGAGGGTTTTATATAGGTTTTTGAGGGTTTAGGGATTTGGGTTTGTTACGTTAAGGTTTTTTGGGCTTTTATAGGTTTAGGGTTTAGGGATTAGGTTTTTGTAGGTGAAGGTTTTTGAGGGTTTTATAGATATAGCATTTAGGGCTTAGGTTTTTTTTGTGTATTTTTAGGGTTTAGCATATACAATTTAGGTCTTTATAGGGTTTGGAGCTTAGAGTTTTTTAGGTTTAGGTAATTTTGGGTTATTTAGGTTTATGTGTTTCTTAGGGTTTAGCATAAACGATTTAGGGCTTATAGGGTTTAGATCTTATAGTTTAGGGGTTTTAGGGGTTTTTAAGGGCTTGGGTTTTTTTTTTTTTTTTTTTAGATTTAGGGTTTAGGGCTTAGGGTTTTTTTAAGTTTAGGATTTTAGGTTAAGGATTTAACTAGGTTTTTAGGTTTTTGGGCTCTGGAATTTTTAGATGAAGGTTTTTAGGGTTTAATAGATTTAGGATTTGGGGCTTAGGGTTTTTTGTATTTTTTAGGGTTTAGCATATACGATTTAGAGCTTTGTAGGGTTTAGAGCTTTGAGTTTTTTTAGGTTTAAGGGATTTTATATTTTTAGGGTTTTTAAGAGTTATGTGTTTCTTAGGGTTTTTTAGGGCTTAGGGTTATTTTTAGGTTTAGGGTTATGGGTTAAGGGTTTTATTAAGGTTTTTAGTTTTTAGGGCTTTGAGCTTTCTCGATTAAGATTTTTAAAGACTTTATAGGTTTAGGGTTTAGGTCTTAAAGTTTTTTTGTGTTTTTAGGTTTAACAAATACAATTTAGGGTTTTATAGGGTCTGGAGCCTAAAGTTTTTTAGGTTTAGGATTTTTTATGTTTTTCTAAGGATTTGAGAGTTAAGTTTTTCTTAGGGTTTAAGGCTTAGGGTGCTTTTATGTTTTTTAGATGTAGGGTTTACGAATTTTTAGGATTTAGTGTTTATAGATTAGGTTTTTGTAGGGATTTTAAATGGATTTTAGGGTTTATTTTAGGGTTTCTTAATGTTTAGGGTTTAATAGTGTATTAGGTTTAAGATATAGGGTTTTAGGTTAGGATTTAGAGTTTAGGACTTTTGTTTTTTTTAGGTTTAGGGTTTGTTAGGTTAAGGGTTTTTAGGGTTCTATAGTTTTAGGTTTTAGGGCTTATGAATCTTTTTTTTGCTTGTGTTTTTTAGGGTTTAGCATATATGATTTAAGGCTTTATAGCGTTGTGAGGTTAGAGTTTTCTAAAGTTAGGGTTTCTGTATTTTGTAGGGTTTTTAAGGGTTAAGTGTTTCTTAGGGTTTAGGGTTTAGAGCTTAGGGTTTTTTAGGCATTTTAAGAATATTTTTATGGTTTATTTTAGGGTTCATAGGATATAGGTTTTCTTATGGTTTAAGGTTTAGAATTTCTTAGGGTTTTAGGTTTAGGATTTAGGATTGTCGGTTAGGGTTTTGGGGTTAGGGTTATAGGTTAAGGGTTTTATTTATGTTTTTAAGGTTTAGGGATTTAGGTTTTTTGGGTTATACATTTAGGGTATAGGACTATGGGTTTTTTTTGTGCTTTTTAGGGTTTAGCATATACGATTTAGGGCTTTATAATGTTTAGAGCTTAGAGTTTTTTTCGATTATAGGATTCTTGCGGTTTTTAGGATTTTTAAGGCTTAAGTGTTTCTTATGGTTTTTTATGGTTTATGGTTTAGGGCTTAGGGTTTTTTTGTGTGTTTTTTGGTTTAGGGTTTATCAATTATTAGGATTTAGGTTTTTAGATTAGGGTTTAGGTTTAAGATTTAGTGTTTTAGGTTATGGTTTAGGGTTTAGGCCTTAGAGGCTTTTTAGGTTTATGGATATTTTTAGGATTTAGGGTTTTGAGCATAGGGTTTATTTAGTGTTCGTGGGATTTAGGTTTTCTTTAGGTATTAGGTTTAGTGTTTCTTATGGTTTAGGTTCAGTATTTAGGGTTTTTGGTTAAGGTTTAGGGTTTAGGGCTTAGTGTGGGTTTTTTAGGTTTAGGTGTTTTGGTAAAGGGTGTTATCTAGGTTTTTAGGGTTTAGGGCTTTGGGTTTATAGGTTAATATTTTTTAGGGTTTTATAGGTTTAGGGTTTAGGGCATAGGGTTTTTTAGGGTTTAGCTTATATGATTTATGGCTTTGTAGGTTTTATAGCTTATAGTTTTTAGGTTTAGGGTTTTAAAGGTTTTTAAGGATTAAGTGTATCTAAGGGGTTTTTAAGATTTAGGGTTTAGGGCTTAAGGTATTTTTTTATGTCTTTTAGGTTTAGGATTTACAGATTTTCATGATTTAGGGATTAGAGATTCGGGTTTTGTAGGGGTTTATATGGTTTTTAGGGTTTATTTTAGGGTTTATATGATTTAGGGTATCTTAAGGTTTAGGGTTTCTTAGGGTTTTCGATTAGGGATTTAGGTTAAGGGTTTTATCTATGATCTTAGGGTTTATGCCTTTGGGTTTTTAGTGTGTTTTTAGGGTTTAGCATAATTGATTTGGGGCTTTATACGGTTAAGAGCTTAGAGTTTTTTAGGTTTAGGGTTTTTTGGGTTTTTTTAAGATTTTTAAGGGTTAAGTGTCTCTTAGGGTTTTTGAAGGTTTAGGGTTTAGGGCTAAGGGTTATTTTGTGTTTTTAAGGTTTAGGGTTTACATAATTTTAGAATTAAGGATTCAACGCTTAGTTTTTTTAGGGGTTTTAAATTGTTTTTAGGGATTATACAATTTAAGGTTTCTTTGGGTTTTAGGTTGTTAGGTTAGTGTTTAGGTTTAGGAATTAGAGTTTTAGGTTAGGGTTTTTTTACGTTTACAATTTTAGTTTAGGAGTTTTATCTAGGTTTTAAGGGTTTAGGGCTTTGGTTTTTTTAGGTTTAAGGTTTTAGTTTATGTGTTTTATCTAGGTTTTAATGGTTTAGTGCATTGGGTTTCTTAGGTTTAGCGTTTTTAGCATTTAACAGGTTTAGGGTTTTTTTGTGTTTTAGGATTCAGCATATACGATTTAGGGCATGATAGGATTTAGAACTTAGAGTTTTTTAGGTTTAGAGGTTTTTGGGTTTTTTTATGGTTTTTAATGGTTAAGTGTTTCTTAGGGCTTAGGGTTTTTTTTTGTGTTTTAAGTGTAAGGGTTTATGGATTTTAAGGATTTAGAGTTTAGATCTTAGGGTTTTTAAATGGATTTCAGGGCTTATTATAAGGCTATCAGATTTAGGGTTTCTTAATAAGATTAGGGTTTAGGGTTTTTAGGTTTAGGAATTAGGGTTTTATGTTAGGGTTTAGGGTTGTTTAAGGTTTTTGTTTAAGGATTTTATCTAGGGTTTTAGTGTTTAATATGTTTAGGATTAAAGAATTAGGAGTTTTTGTGTTTTTTAGGGTTTAGCATATAATATTTTGGGATTTATAGGGTTTGGACCTTAGACTTTTTTCGGTTTAGGGGCTTTTAGGATTTTCAAGATTTAAGTGTTTCTTACGATCTTTTTAAGGTTTAGGCCTTAGGGTTTTTTTTCTCAATTTTATTTTTAGGTTTAGGGTTTATCATTTTTTAGGATTTAGTGTTTAGAGATTAGGGTTTTGTGGGGTTTTATATGGTTTAGAGCTTAGAGTTTTACTAGGTGTAGGAGTTTTTGGGTTTTCTTAGTGTTTTTAAGGGTTAAATGTTACTTAGGGTTTTCTATTGATTAGGGTTTAGGTTTTTTTTTTTTTTGTATTTTTTAAGATTAAGAGTTATGGATTTTTTAGGAATTAGGGTTTAGAGCTTAGGGTTTTGTAGTGATTTTAAATGCTTTGCAGTGTTTATATTAGGGTTTATACGATTTATGGTTTCTTAAGGTCTAGGGTTTAGGGTTTCTTAGGGTTTTAGGTTTAGAATGTGAGGATTTAGGTTAGGGTTTAGGGTTTAGGGCTTCATGTTTTTTTAGGTCTAGGATTTTAGGTTAAGGGTTTTATTAGGGTTTTTATGGTTTAGGGCTTTGGATATTTTAGGGTAAGGTTTTTTTAGAGTTTTATAGGTTTATGGTTTAGGGCTTATGGATTTTTATGTATTTTAGGGTTAGGCATATAAGATTTAGGGCTTGATAGGGTTTAAAGCTCTTTTTAGGTTTAGTCGTTTTTTAAGGGTTAGGCATTTCTCAGGGTTTCTAGTTTAGAGTTTAGGAGTTTTAAATGGTATTTAAAGTTTATTTTAGGGTTTATAAAATTTGGGGATTCTTAAGGTTTAGGGTTTAGAGTTTCTTAAGGTTTTATGTATAGGATTTATAGTTTTAGGTTAGGGTTTAGGGCTTAGGATTTTAGGTTAAGGGTTTTATTTAGGTTTTTAGGTTTTAGGGCTTTGGGTTTTTTAGGTTAAGGATTGTAGGATTTTATAGGTTTAGGGTTTAGGGCTTAGAGTTTTATGAGGTTTAGGGGTTTTTTGATTTTTATGGTTGTTAAGGGTTTAGTGTTTCTTAGGTTTCTCATGTTTCTCATGGTTAAGTGATTTTTTTGTATTTTTTAGGTTTAGGGTTTTCATATTTTTAGGATTTAGGGTTTCGAGCTTAGGGATTTTAGGAGTTTTAAATGGGTTTTAGGATTTATTTTAAGATTTATAGGATTTAGGGTTTCTTAAAGGTTAGGGTTTAAGGTTTCTTCGGGTTTTAGGTTTAGAATTGAGCATTTTAGGTTAAGGTTTAGGGTTTAGGGCTTTGGGTTTTTCTTATGTTTAGGTTCTTAGGTTAAGGTTCTTATCTAAGTTTTTAGGGTTTAGGGCTTTGTGTTTTTTAGGTTAAGATTTTTAGGGTTTTATAGGTTTAAGATTTAGGGATTTTTTCTGTTTTTTAGTGTTTAGCATATATAATTTAGGGCTTTATAGGGTAAGATGTTAGAGTTTTTTAGGTTTAGGGTGGTTTTTAATCGTTAAGTGTTTCTTAGGGTTTAAGGCTTTTAATTTTTTGTGTTTTTTAGGTTATGGTTTTACGGATTTTTAGGGTTTAACGTTTAGAGCTTCGGGTTTTGTAGGGGTTTTATATGGTTTATAGATATAATATAAGGGTTTTGCAGGATTTAGGGTGTTTTAAGGTTTAGGGTTTAAAGTTTCTTAGGGTTTTAGGTTAGGGTTTAGGGCTTGTGGATTTTTAGGTTTAGGGTTTTTTGGATTATGTATGATTAGGGTTTAGGGCTTAGGGTTTTTTTTTGTGTGTTTTTAGTGTTTAGGATATACGATATAGGGGTTTATGGGGTTTAGAGCTTACCATTTTTTAGGTTTAAGGGTTTTTGTATTTTTTAGAGTTTTTAAGGGTTAGGTGTTTCATAGGGTTTAGTGTTTAGGGCTTAGGTTTTTTTTTTTTTTTTTTGTGTTTTTAGGTTAGGGTTTATGGAGTTTTAGGATTTAGGGTTTAGAGCTTAGGGTTTTTTAGGGGTTTTAAATGGTCTTTATGGTTTATTTTAGTATTTATAGGATTTAGGGATTATTAGGGTTTAGGGTTTCCTAGGAATTTATGTTTGGGTTTAGCGTTTTTGGCTTTGGGTTTGGTTAGGTTTTGGGTTTAAGTTTAAGGCTTTGGGTTTTTTAAGGTCTTATAGGTTTAAAGTTTAGGGCTTATGTTTTTTTTTTTTTTTTTTTTTTTTTTTTTTGTATTTCTTAGGGTTTAGAATATACGATTTAGGTCTTTATAGGGTGTAGAGCTTATAGTTTTTTAGGTTTCGAGGTTATTGAGTTTTTTAGGGCTTCTAAGGGTTAAGTGTTTCTTAGGATTTTTTAGAGTTTAGGGTTTAGGGCTGAGGGTTTTTTATCGATTGAGGGTTTTTAAATTTTTAGGATTCAGGGTTTAGAGCTTAGGGTTTTTAGGGTTTATAGGATTTAGGGTTTTTTAAGGTTTAGGGTTTAGGGTTTCTTAAGGTTATAGGTTTAGGATTTAGAATTTTATGTTAGGGTTTACGGTTTAGGGCAAAGGTGTTTTTTTAGTTTTATGGTTATAGGTTAAGGGTTTTATCTAGGATTCTAAGGTTTAGGGCATTGTGTTTTATTAGGTTAATGTTTTTTAGGGTTTTATAGTTTTAGGGTTTAGGGCTTAGGGTTTTTTTTGTTTTTTTTTTTTTAGCATTTAGCATATATGATTTAGGTCTTTACAGGGTTTAGAGCTTAGCTTTTTTTTTTTTTTTTTTTTTTTTTAGGTTTAAGGAGTTTTGGATTCTTTAAGGTTTTTAAGGGTTAAGTGTTTCTTAAGGTTTTTTAAGGTTTAAGGTTTAGGGCTTTGGGTTTTGTTGTGATTTTTATGTTTAGAGTTTATAGATTTTTAGTATTTAGAATTTAGAGCTTAGGGTTGTTAGGTGTTTTAAATGGTCTTTATGGTTTATTTAAGGATATATAGGATTTAGGGATTGTTAAGGTTTAGGGTTTCTTAGGGATTTATGTTAGGGTTTAGGGTTTATGGCTTAGGATTTTGTTAGGTTTAGGGTTTTAGGTTAAGGGTTTTATTTGGGATTTTGGGGTTTAAGGCTTTGGGGCTTCTAGGGTTTTTAGGGTTTTATAGGTTTAAGGTTTGGCCTTAGTTTTTTTTTTTTCTGTGTTTTTTAGGGTTTAGTATATACGATTTAGGGCTTTATAAGGTTTAGAGCTTAGAGTTTTTTAGGTTTAGGGGTTATTGGGTGTTTTAGGATTTTTAAGAGTTAAGTCTTTCTTAGGGTTTTTTAGGGTTTGGGGCTTCGGGGTTTTTTTTTTTCGATTTTGGTTGTTTAAATTTTTAAGATTTATGGTTTAGTGCTTAGGGTTTTTAGGGAGTTTTAGGGGTTTTAAATGGTTTTTAGGGTTTATTTTAGGGTTTATAGGATTTAGGGTTTCTTAAAGTTTAGGGTTTAGGGTTTAGGGTTTCTTAGGGTTATAGTTTTGGGATTTAGAGTTTTAGGTTAGGTTTTAGGGTTTAGGGCTTATGCTTAGTTTTAGGTTTATGGTTATAGGTTAAGGGATTTATCTAGGATTTTAGGGTTTAGGGCTTTGGGTTTTTTTAGGTTAATGTTTTTTAGGGTTTTATACGTTTAGGGTTTAGGGCTTTGTTTTTTGTTTTTTTTTTGTGTGTGTATTTTTTTGCATTTAGCATATATGATTTAGGGCTTTATAGTGTTTAGAGGTTAGCTTCTTTTTTTTTAGGTTTAAGGGATTTTGGATTTTTCAAGGGTTTTAAATGTTAAGTGTTTCTTAGGGTTTTTTAAGGTTTAAGGTTTAGGGGTTTGTGTTTTGTTTTTTTTTTTTTATGTTTAGGGTTTATAGATTTTTAGGATTTAGGGTTTAGAGCTTAGTGTTTTGTAGGGGTTTTAAATTATTTTTATTGTTTATAGGATTTAGGGTTTCTTAATTTTTAGGGTTTAGGGTTTATTTGAGTTTTAGGTTTAGGATTAAGATTTTAGGTTTAGGGTTTAGGGCTTAGGATTTTTTAAGGTTTAGGGTTTTAGGATAAGGGTCTTATCTAGTTTTGGGTTTAAGGCTTTGGGTTTTTAAGTCTAAGGTTTCTTAGGATTTTATCTTGGTTTTTTTTTTTTTGGTTTAGGGTTTTATCTAGGTTTTTAGGGTTTAAGTGTTTGGGTTTTAGGTAAGGTTTTTTAGGATTTTGTAGGTTTAGGGTTTAGGGCTTAGGGTTTTTCAAAATTTTTTTATTTGTGTTTTTTAGGGTTTAGCATAAACAATTTAGGGCTTTAAAGGGTTTAGAGCTTAGAGTTTTTTTGGTTTAGGGGTTTTTGGGTATTTTTAGGATTTTTAAGGGTTAAGTGTTTTTAGGGCATAGGGTATATGGCTTAGGGATTTTTTGTGTTTATTTTAGGGTTCGCAGAATTTTAGGATTTAAGGTTTAGATCTTAGGATTTTTAGGGGTTTTAAATTGTTTTTAGGGTTTGGTTTAGGTTTATAGGATTTAGGGTTTCTTAAGGTTAGGGTTTAGGGTTTCTTAGGGTTTTTCGGTTTAGGATTTAGGGTGTTAGCTTAGGGTTTAGGGTTTTAGGTTTAGGATTTAGGGTTTTAGGTTTAGGATTTAGCATTTTAGGTTTAGGATTTAGGTTATTAGGTTTAGGGTTCAAGGCTTAAATTTTTTTTTTTGTGTTTTTTAGGGTTTTGCTTATGTGATTTAGGGATTTATAGGGTTTAGAGCTTAGACTCTTTTAGGTTTAGCGGTGTTTGAGTTTTTAGGGATTTTAAATTTAGGATTTAGGGTTTTAGGTTTGGGTTTAGTGTTTAGGGCCTAGGGTTTTTTTAGGTTTAGGGTGTAAGGTTATTGGTTTTATCTAGGTTTTTAGGGTTTAGTTCTTTGAATTTTTTTTATTATGGTATTTTTTTTTTGATTTTATAGGTTTAAGCTTTAGGGATTTGGGGTTCTTTGTGTGTTTGTTAGGGTTTAGCATATACAATTTAGGGCTTTATAGGGTTTAGAGCTTAGAGTTTTTTAGATTTAGGGGTTTTTGGGTCTTTTTAGGATTTTTAAGGGTTAAGTATTTCTTAGGGCATAACGTATAGGGCTTAGGGAATTTTTGTGTTTTTTTTAGGGTTCACAGAATTTTAAGATTGAGGGTTTAGATCTTAGGATTTTAAGGGGTTTTAAATTGTTTTTAGGGCTAGTTTTTCGTTTTGTTGGATATAGGGTTTCTTAAGGTTAGGGTTTAGGGTTTGTTCAGCTTTTTAGGTATAGGATTTAGGGTGTTAGGTTAGGGTTTAGGATTTAGGGTATTAAGTTTAGGGTTCAAGGCTAAATTATTTTTTTTTGTATGTTTTTTAGGATTTAGCTTATATAATTTATGAATTTATAGGGTTTAGAGCTTAGACTCTTTAAGGTTTAACAGTGTTTGCGTTTTTAGGGGTTTTAAGTTTAGGATTTTGGGTTTTAGGTTAGGGTTTAGTGTTTAAGGCCTAGGGTTTTTTAGGTTTAGGGTTTAAGGTTAGTGGTTTTATCTAGGTTTTTAGGGTTTAGTTCTTTGGGATTAAGGGTTTTTTCTGGATCTTATAGGTATAGGCTTTAGGGATTTGGTGTTCTTTGTGTGTTTGTTAGGGTTTAGCGTATACTATTATGGGCTTTGTTGTTTTATGGGTCTATTTTAGGGTTTATAGGATTTAAGGTTTCTTAAGGTTTGGGTTTAGGGTTTTTTTAGGGTTTTTAGGTTTAGGATATAGAGTTTTAGTTTACGGTTTAGGGTTTTTTAGATTTCGGGTTTTAAGTTAAGAATTTTATCTAGGGTTTTAGAGTTTTATAGGTTTAGGGTTCAGGACTTACGGTTTTTTTTTGTGTTTTTTTAGGGCTTAGCATGTACGATTTAGGGATTTATAGGGTTTGGAGCTTAGACTTTTCTAGGTTTAGGGGTTTTTTAGGTTTTCAAGGTATAAGTATTTCTTACGACTTTTTAGGGTTTAGGGTTTAGGCCTTCGGGTTTTTTTTTCTTTCTAATTTTTAGGTTTAGGGTTAATGGTTTTTTAGGATTTAGTGTTTAGAGGTTAGGGTTTTGTAGGGGTTTTTAATGGTTTAGAGCTTAGAGTTTTTTAGGTGTAGGGGTTTTTGGGTTTTCTTAGTGTTTTTAAGGGTTAAGTGTTTATTAGGGTTTTCTATTGATTAGGATATAGGGTTTTTTTTTGTGTTTTTTTCAGCTTAAGATTTATGGATTTTTTAGGATTTAGGGTTTAAAGCTTAGGGTTTGGTAGAGGTTTTAAACGCTTTGTAGTGTTTACATTAGGGCTTATAAGATTTATGGTTTTGTAAGGTCTACGTTTTAGGGTTTCTTAGAATTTTAGGTTTAGAATCTAAGGATTTAAGGTCTAGGGTTTAGAACCTCATGTTTTTTAGGTATAGGGTTTTTGGTTTTTATCTTGGGTTTTTACGGTTTAAGGCTTTGGGTTTTTTGGCTTAAGGATTTAGGATTTTATAGGTTTAGGGTTAAGGACTTAGGTTTTTTTTTTTGTGTTTTTTTTGGTTTTATCATATAAAATTTTCGGCTTTATAGGGTATAGAGCTTAGAGTTTTTTAGGTTTAGGGGCTTTTGAGGTTTTAGGGTTTATAAGGGTTAAGTGTTTCTTAAGGTTTAAGGCTTTCTATTTTTTGTGTTTTTTAGGTTTAGCTTTACGGATTTTTTGGGTTTAGGGTTTAGAGTTTAGGGTTTTGTAGGAGTTTTATATGGTTTTTAGGGATTATATAAGGGTTTAAGGGATTTAGGATTTTTTAAGGTTTAGGGTTTAGGGTTTCTTAAGGTTTTAGGTTTAGCATTTAGGTTTTAGGTTAGGGTTTAGGGCTTTTGGATTTTTAGGATTATGGTTTTTAGGATTTTGTATGATTAGGGTTTAGGGCTTAGGATTTTTGTTTTGTGTTTTAGGGGTTTAGAATAAATGATATAGGGGTTTATTGGGTTTAGAGCTTACAATTTTTTATGTTTTTAATGGTTAAGTGTTTCTTTGGGTTTTATAGGGTTTAGGGTTTCGGGCTTAGGGTTTTTTTGGTGTTTTAAATGGTCTTTATGGTTTTTTTTAGGATTTGTAGGATTTAGGGATTTTAAAGGGTTAGGATTTCTTAGGGATTTATGTTAGGGTTTAGGCTTTTGTTACGTTTAGGGTTTTAGGTTAATGGTTTTATTTGGGATTTTGGGGTTTAAGGCATTGGGGTTTTTAGGGTATTATAGGTTCAAGGTTTAGGGCTTAGGGTTTTTCTTGTGTTTTTTAGGGTTTAGCATATACTATTTAGGGCTTTATTAGAGCTTAGAGTTTTTTAGGTTTAGGGGTTCTTGGGTTTTTTAGGGTTTTTAAGGGTTAAGTGTCTCTTAGGGTTTTTTAGGATTTAGGGCTTAGGTTTTTTTTTTTTTTTTTTTGTTTAGGGTTTTTAAATATTTAGGATTTATGGTTTCGAGCATAGGGTTTTTAGGGAGTTTTTGGGGTTTTAAATGGTTTATAGGATTTAGGGTTTCATAAGGTTTAGGGTTTAGGGTTTCTTAGGGTTATAGGTTTGGGTTTTAGGGTTTTAGGTTAGGTTTTAGGGTTTAGGGCTTAGGTTTTTTTTAGATTTAGGGTTATAGGTTAAGGGTTTTATCTAGGATTTTATGGTTTAGGGCTCTGGGTTTTTTAAGTTAATGTTTCTTAGAGTTTTTTAAGGTTTAAGGCTTAGGGGTTTGGTTTTTGTTGCGTTTTTTATGTTTAGGGTTTACATATTTTTAGGATTTAGGGTTTAGAGCTATGGGTTTTTTAGGTGTCTTAAATGGTCTTTATGGTTTATTTTAGGATTTATAAGATTTAGGGATTCTTAATGTTTAGGGTTTCTTAGGGATTTATGTTAGGGTTTATAGGATTTATGGTTTTTTAAGTTTTAGGGTTTAGGGTTTCTTAGGGATTTATGTTAGGGTTTATAGGATTTATGGTTTTTTAAGTTTTAGGGTTTAGGGTTTCTTTGGGTTTTAGGTTTAGGATTAAAATTTGTGGTTTAGGGTTTTTTAAGGTTTAGGATTTTAGGTTAAGGGTATCATCTAGTTTAGGCTTTAAGGCTATGGGTTTTTTAGGCTAAGTTTTCTTTGGATTTTATAGGTTTAGGGTTTTATCTTGGTTATTTTAGGTTTAGGGTTTTATCTAGATTTTTAAGGTTAAAGTCTTTGGGTTTTTTAGGTAAGGTTTTCTAGGATTTTATAGGTTTTGGGTTTAGGGCTTAGGGTTTTTTTTGTTTTGTATTTTATTTGTGTTTTTTATGGTTTAGCATATACAATTTAGGGCTTTATGGGGTTTAGAGCTTAGAGTTTTTTAGGTTTAGGGGTTTTTAGGTCCTTTTAGGGTTTTTTAGGTATAGGGCTAAGGGATTTTTTGTACTTTTTTTTAGGGTTCACGAATTTTTTGGATTTAGGGTTTAGATCTTAGGATTCTTAACTTCTTTTTAGGGGTTGACTTAGGTTTTATAGTATTTAGGGTTTCTAAAGGTTAGGGTTTAGGGTTTCTTAGAGTTTTTAAGTTTAGGATTTAGGGTTTTAGGTTAAGGTTTATTGTTTTAGGCTTAGGATTTATGGTTTTAGGTTTAGGATTTAGGGTTTTAGGTTTAGGATTTAGGGAACTAGGTTTAGGGTTCGAGGCTTGGGTTTTTTTATTGTGTTTTTTAGGGTTTAGCTTATATGATTTATGGATTTATAGGGTTTGGAGCTTAGACACTTTTAGGTTTTGGGGTTTTGAGTTTTATGGGTTTTAAGTTGAGGATTTAGGGTTTTAAGTTAGGGTTTAGTGTTTAGGGCCTATGGTTTTTTTAGGTTTAGGGTTTAAAGTTAATGGTTTTACCTAGGTTTTTTGGGTTTAGTTCTTTGGGTTTTTAAGAATAAGGTTTTTTTGGATTTTATAGGTTTAGGCTTTAGGGATTTGGAGTTCTTTGTGTGTTTGTTATGGTTTAGCATATACTATTAAGTTCTTTATTGTTTTAAGGGTTTATTTTAGGGTTTATAGAATTTAGGGTTTCTTAGGTTTAGGATATATAGTTTTAGGTTGCGGTTTAGGGTTTGTTAGGTTTAGGGTTTTATCTCGGTTTTTAGGGTTTTATAGGTTTACAGTTCAAGAGTTAGGTTTTTTTTTGTGTTTTTTTAGTGTTTAGCATATACGATTTAGGGATTTATAGGGTTTGGAGGTTTGACTTTTTTAGGTTTAGGGGTTCTTAAGGTTATCAAGGTTTAAGTGTTTCTTACCACTTTTTAGGGTTTAGGGTTTATGCCTTAGGGCTTTTTTTCCTTCTATTTTTTAGGTTTAGGGTTTATTGTTTTTTAGGATTTAGTGCTTAGAGGTTAGGGTTTTGTAGGGGTTTTAAATGGTTTAGAGCTTAGAGTTTTTCTAGGTTTAGGGGTTTTTGGGTTATCTTAGTATTTTTAAGGGTTAAGTGTTTCTTAGGGTTTTCTATTGATTAGCGTTCAGGGTTTTTTTGTGTTTTTTTTAGTTTAAGATTTATGGATTTTTTAGGATTTAGGGTTTAGAGCTTAGGGTGTTGTAGAGGTTTTGAATGCTTTGTAGTGTTTATATTAGGGTTTAAAAGATTTATGGTTTCTTAAGGTCTTGGGTTTAGGTTTCTTAGATTTTTAGGTTTAGAATCTAAGATTTAGGTTAGGGTTTAGGGTTTAGGGTTTAGGGCTTCATGTTTTTTTAGGTCTAGTGTTTTAGGTTAAAGGTTTTATCTAAGATTTTTATGGTTTTGGGCTTTGGGTTTTTTAGGTTAATGATTTTTAGAGTTTTATAGGTTTTCAGTTTAGGGCTTAGGGTTTTTTTGTCTATTTTAGGGTTAAGCATATAAGATTTAGGGCTTGATAGGGTTTAAAGCTTAGAGTTTTATAGGTTTAGGGTATTTTAGGGCTTTTAAGGGTTAAGTGTTTTTTAAGGTTTCTGGTTTGGAACTTGGGGTTTTAAATGGTATTTAAGGTTTATTTTAGGGTTTATAGGATTTAGAGATTCTTAAGGTTTTATGGTTTAGAGTTTCTTAAGGTTTTAGGTTTAGGATTTAGAGTTTTAGGTTAGGGTTTAGAGCTTAAGGTTTTTTAGGTTTAGGGTTTTAGGTTAAGGGCTTTATTTAGGTTTTCAGGTTTTAGGGCTTTACGTTTTTTAGGTTAAGGGTTTGTAGGAGTTTACAAGTTTAGGGTTTAGGGCTTAGTGTTTTTTTTATGTATTGTAGGGTTTAGTATATACGATTTAGGGCTTTATAGGGTTTTCAACTAGGAGTTTTTTTAGGTTTAGGGGTTTTTTGGTTTTTAGGGGTTTTAAGGGTTAAGTGTTTCTTAGGTTTCCCAGGGTTTAGTTATTATTTTTATTTTTTAGGTTTAGGGTTTATAGATTTTTAGGATTTAGAGTTTCAAGCTTATGGATTTTAGGAGTTTTAAATGGGTTTTAGGGTCTTTTTTAGGATTTATAGGATTTAGGGTTTCTTAAGGTTTAGGGTTTAAGGTTTCTTTGGGTTTTAGGTTTAGGATTTAGGATTTTAGGTTAGGGTTTAGGGTATAGGGCTTAGGTTTTTTTTTTTAATGTTTTGTTTCTTAGGTTAAGGTTCTTATCTAGGTTTTTAGGGTTTAGGGCTTTGGGTTTTTTGGGTAAAGGTTTTTATAGTTTTATAGGCTTAGGGTTTTTTAAAATTTTTTTTAGGGTTTAGCATATACGATTTAGGGCTTTTGATTGTTTAGAGCTTAGAGTTTATGATGTTTAGGGGTTTTTGGTTTTTAGGGTTTTTAAGGGTTAAGTGTTTCTTTGGGTTTTTTAGGGTTTAGGGTTTAGGGCTTTGGATTTTTTTAATCTTTAGGTTCAGGGTTTACAGAGTTTTAGGATTTCAAATTTAGAGTTTAGGGTTTCATTAGGTTTTTAAGTGGTTGTTTGGATGTATTTTAGGGTTTATAGGATTTTGGATTTCTTAAGGTTTAGGTTTAGAAAGCAGGGTTTTAGGTAAGGATTAAGGGTTTAGGGCTTTAGGATTTTTTAGGTTTAGGGTTTTAGGTTAAGGGTTTTATCTATCGTTTTTACGGTTTAGGGCTTTGGTTTTATAGGTAAAGGGTTTTTAGGATTTTTTAGGTTTAGGTTTTAGGGCTTTTTTGTGTTTTTTAGGGTTTAGTTTATACGATTTAGGGTGTTATCGGATTTAGAGCTTTGAGTTTTTTTAGGTTTAATAGATTTTATATTTTTAGGGTTTTTAAGGGTTAAGTATTTCTTAGGGTTTTTTAGGGTTAAGTGTTTTTTTTATTGTGTTTTTAGGTTTAGGGTTTAGGGTTTAGGTCTTAGGGTTTTTTTAGGTTTAGGTTAAGGGTTTTATCTAGGGTTTTTTAGGTTAAGGTTTTTCTAGGTTTATGGTTTAGGGCTTTTTTTTTTTTTTTTTTTTTAATGTTTTAAGGTTTAGCATATAGTATAGTATTTAGAGTTTAGTGTTTTTTAGGTTTGGGGATTTTTGCGTTTTTTTTAGGGTTTTTAAGAGTTAAGTGTTTCATAGGGTTTTTTTATGGGTTTATGGTTTAGAGGTAGTTATGCTTTATTTTAGGGTTTATATGATTTAGAGTTTCTTAAGGTTTTAGTTGTTGGATTAGAGTTTTAGGTTAGGGTTTAGGGGTTTGGGCTTAGGGTGTTTTTAAGTTTAGTGTTTTAGGTTAAGGGTTTTATCTATGTTTTAAGGGTTTAGCGATTTGGGTTGTTTTTGGTTATGATTTTTTAGGGTTTTATAGGTGAAGGGTTTATGACTTAGGGTTTTTTTTTTGTGTGTTTTTTACGGTTTAACATATACAATTAGTGCTTTATAGGGTTTTGAGCATACAATTTTTTTAGGTTTAGGGGTTTTTATGGTTTTTTTTGAAGGTTAACTGCTTCTTAGGGTTTTCTAGGGTTTAGGTCTTAGGGTTTTGTTGTGTTTTTAAGGTTTAAGGTTTACAGATCTTTAGGATTTAGGCTATAGAGCGTAAGGTTTTGTAGGGGAAATGATTTTTCGGGTTTATTTTATAGTTTATAGGATTTAGGGTTTCTTATGGTTTAGGGTTTAGGGTATCTTAGGGATTTAGGTTTATGATTTAGGGTTTTAGATTAGGGTTTAGGGTTTGGGGCTTAGGATTTTTTTAGGATAGGGATTTGGGTTAAGGGCTTTATCTAGGTTTTTAAGGTTTAAGCCTTTGGGATTTTTGGGTTAATGCTTTTTAGGGTTTTATAGGTTTATGGTTTAGAGATGATAGATTTTAGGTTTAGGGATTTTTGGTTTTTTTAGGGTTTGTAAGGGTATTAAATGTTCTTTGGGGTTTATCGGACCTAGGGTTTCATAAGGTTTAGGGTTTACAGTTTCATAGGGTTTTAAATTTTGAATTTAGGGTTTTAGGTTAGGGTTTATGGTTTAGGGCTTAGGGCTTTTTTAGGTTTAGAATTTTAGGTTGAGGGCTTTATCTAGGTTTTTAGGATTTAGGGATTTGGGTTTCTTAGGTTAAGTTTTTTTTATTCTTTTTATAGGTTTAGGGTTTAGGGTTTAGGGTTTAGAGCTTAGGGTTTTGTCGGTTAAGGTTTTTGAGGGTTTTTACAGATATGGCATTTATGGCTGAGGGTTTAGCACATACAATTTAGGGCTTTATAGGGTTTGCGGCTTAGAGTTTTTTAGGTTTAGGTGTTTTTGGGTTGTTTAGGGTTATTTAGGGTTAAGTGGTTCTTAGGGTTCAACATAAATGATTTAGGGCTTTCTAGGGTTTAGATCTTATAGTTTTTTAGGTTTAGGGATTTTGGGGGTTTTTAAGGGCTTAGGGTTTAAGGCTTAGGTTTTTTCCTTTTTTTTTGGATTTAGGGGTTTTTTGGGTTTTTAAGGGTTAAGTATTTCTTAGGGTTTAGGGTTTTGGGGCTTAGGGTTTTTTGTGTTTTTTAGGTTTAATGTTTACAGATTTTTAGGATTTAGGGTTTAGAGCTTAGAGTTTTGAAGAGTTTTAAATGATTTTTAGGGTTTATGGGATTTAGGGTTTCTTAAGGTTTACGGTTTAGGGTTTCTTAGGGTTTTAGGTTAGGGTATAGGGTTTAGACCTTATTGGTTTTTTATGGTTAGGGTTTAATGTTTGGGTTTAGGGTTTCGGGCATAGGATTTTTTTTATGTTTAACGTTTTAGGTTAAGGGTTTTATCTAGGTTTTTAGGGTTTAGGGATTTAGGTTTATTAGGTTAAGGGTTTTAAGGGTTTTATAGGCTTAGGGTTTTGTTTTGTGTTTTTTAGGGTTTAGCTTATATGATTTAGGGCTTTGTAGGGTTTTGAGGTTAGTGTTTTTCAGGTTTCGGGGTTTCTATATTTTTTAGGGTTTTTAAGGGTTAAGTGTTTCTTCGGGTTTTTTCGGGTTTAGGGTTTAGGGCATATGGTTTTTTTAGATTTAGGGTTTTAAGTTTAGGGTTTTATCTAGGTTTTATGCTTTAAGGATTTGGGTTTGTTAGGTTAAGGGTTTTTATGGTTTTATAGGTTTAGGTTTAGGGCTTATGATTTTTTTGTTGGTGTTTTTTAGAATTTAGCATATATGATTTAGAACTTTATAGGGTTTTGAGGTTAGAGTTTTTCAAAGTTAGGGGTTTCTATATTTTTTTGGGTTTTTAAGGGTTAAGTGTTTCTTGGGCTTTTTTTAGGGTTTAGGATTTAGAGCTTAGGATTTTTTAGGGGTTTTAAATTGTTTTTAGGGTTTATTTTAGGGTTCATAGTATTTAAGTTTTCTTATGGTTTAAGGTTTAGGATTTCTTAGGATTTTAGGTTTAGAATTTAGTATTTTAGCTTAGGGCTTTGGGTTTAGGGTTATAGTTAAGGGTTTTATCTATGTTTTTAAGGTTCAAGGCTTTAGGATTTTTGGGTTTTAGGTTTAGGGTATAGGGTATGGGTTTTTTGTATTTTTTAGGGTTTAGCATATACGATTTAGGGTTTTATAGTGTTTAGAGCTTAGAGTTTTTTTCTATTTAGGGATTTTTGGGTTTTTAAGATTTTTAATGGTTAAGTGTTTCTTATGGTTTTTTAGGGTTTATGGTTTAGGGCTTAGGGTTTTTTGTGTGTTTTTAGGTTTTGGGTTTATCAATTTTTAGGATTTAGGTTTTTAGGTTAGGGTTTAGGTTTAGGATTTAGTGTTTTTGGTTAGGGTTTAGGGTTTAGGCCTTAAAGGCTTGTTAGGTTTGTGGACTTTTAGGATTTAGGATTTAGAACTTAGGGTTTATTTTAGTGTTTATGGGATTTAGGTTTTCTTTAGGTATTAGGCTTAGTGTTTCTTATGGTTTAGGTTTAGGATTTAGGATTTTTTGTTAGGATTTCAGGTTAAGGGCTTAGAGTGGCTTTTTTAGGTTTAGGGTTTTAGGTAAAGGGTTTTATCTAGGTTTTTTAGGTTTAGGGCTTTGGGTTTTTAGGTTAATGTTTTTTAGGATTTTATAGGTTTAGGGTTTTGGGCATAGGGTTTTTTAGGGTTTAACTTATATGATTTATGGCTTTATAGGGTTTAGAGCTTATAGTTTTCTAAGTTTAGGGTTTTTAATGTTTTTAAGGATTAAGTGTATCTAAGGGTTTTTTAAGATTTATGGTTTAGGGCATAAGTTATTTTTTTTTATGTCTTTTAGGTTTAGGGTTTATGGATTTTCTTGATTTAAGGATTAGAGATTCGGCTTTTCTAGGGGTTTATATGGTTTTTAGGGTATATTTTATGGTTTATATGACTTAGGGTATCTTAAGGTTTAGGGTTTCTTAGGGTTTTCTATTAGGGTTTTAGGTTAAGGGTTTTATCTATGATCTTAGGGTTTAGGACTTTGGGTTTTTTTTTGTGTTTTTTGTGTTTAGCATAAATGATTTGGGACTTTATATGGTTAAGAGCAAAGAGTTTTTTAGGTTTAGGGGTTTTTGGGTTTTTTTAAGGTTTTAAGGCTTAAGTGTTTCTTAGGGTTTTTTAAGGTTTAGGGTCTAGGGCTTAAGGTTATTTTGTGTTTTTAAGGTTTAGGGTTTATAGATATTTAGAATTAATGGTTTAGAGATTATTGTTTTAGGGGGTTTAAATTATTTTTAGGGTTTATAGGATTTAGGGTTTCTTTGGGTTTTAGGTTTTTAGGTTAGGGTTTAGGAATGGGAATTAAAGTTTTTGGTTAGGGTTTAGTTTTAGTGCTTAGGGTTTTTTTAGGTTTAGGGTTTTAGTTTATGTGTTTTGTCTAGGTTTTAAGGGTTTAGGGTTTGAGTTTTTTAGGTTTAGGTTCATTAGGATTTAATAGGTTTAGGGTTTAGAGCTTAGGGTTTTTTTTGTATTTTTTAGGGTTTAGCATATACTATTTAGGGCTTGGTAGGATTTAGAGCTTAGAGTTTTTTAGGTTTAGGGGCTTTTGGGTTTTAGTACGGTTTTTAATGGTTAAGTGTTTCTTAGGGTTTTTTAGGGCTAAGGATTTTTTTGTGTTTTAACTATTAGGGTTTACGGATTTTAAGGAGGTAGGGTTTAGATTTTAGGGTGTTTAGGGGTTTTAAATGGTTTTCAGGGGGTTGTTTAGGGTTAAGGATTTTACCTAGGTTTTTAGTGTTTTATATGTTTAAGGTTCAAGAATTAGGGTTTTTTTTTTTTTTTTTTTTTTTTTTTTTTTTGTATTTTTAGGGTTTAGCATAAAATATTTAGGGGTTTATATGGTTTGGAACTTTGACTTTTTTAGGTTTAGGGGTTTTTATGGTTTTCAAGGTTTAGGTGTTTCTTACGGCTTTTTTAGGGTTTATGATTTAGGCCTTAGGGTTTTTTTTTCCTTTTGATTTTTAGGTTTAGGGTTTATGGTTTTTTAGGATTTAGTGTTTAGAGGTTAGGGTTTTGTAGGGGTTTTAAATAGTTTAGAAGTTAGAGTTTTATTAGGTGTAGGAGTTTTTGGGTTTTCTTAGGGGTCGTTTGGTTTGAATACAAGTTATGATGGGATTAGTTATGCTGGGATTAGTTATGTTGGGATAAGTTATGCTGGGATTAGTTATGCTGAGATTGTTTTTTATTGATTGTTTGGTTTGTTGTATTAAAACTAATATGCATGACATACTTTTTAAGAATAAATTGTTTGTTTACAAAAATACCCTTCATCTTATTTAGGCTTTTTATATGTATTTTTTATGGAGCTTTATTTATTCACTTTTAAAAATAAATTACGTGAATATCTTTAAATTTGTATTTCATATGAATTGAAATAGGCCCGTGGGAAGCCTCTCCTCTTCACTATCATAAGTAAAATATTAATTAAAAACAAATCAATCATAATTTGAAGTAAAAACGGTAACCGTTTGATTGTTACGATTTTTTTCCTGATGAAATGTGCTATGTGGTATGTTCTTTCCTTTATGTAACAGGAGTGCATGGCAAAAGAAAAAGAAGATAGGAAAGTAACTTGTAAGGTGCCTCGAGAACAAAATGACATTTCGTTGTTCTACTCAGATGTCATGCCGCTCCTTGTATCAAAATAACCAAAAATATTGAATCCAAACTCCAAAAATGCTTCAAGAAAACAACAATAAAGTGATCAAAATTACCCTTCGTTTTATTTAGTTAATATTTTCTTTGCAAACTTTAATTATTTATTTTTAAAAATAAAACTCCAAAAATGCTTCAAGAAAACAACAATAAAGTGACCAAAATTACCCTTCGTTTTATTTAGTTAATATATTCTTTGCAAACTTTAATTATTTATTTTTAAAAATAAAACATTTATTTTATTTAGCTTAAATATTTTTGTTTATGCATTCTCATGATAAGTACCATATGTATTTAAAAATATAACTTTTTTCTTATTTAGCTTAAAAATAGAATTTCCCTCTTTAAGTTTTATTAAAGTGAAAGAAGATTTATGGGAAATCAAAATATAAATAAACATAAGAATTAGTCAAATAAATTCATAAATAAAAGTTATATTTATATAGTGTAATTTTTTAATAGAAAAATATAAATAATTATCCTAAAAATAAGAAGTAATGAATATTAGCATACTTGATATTAAAAATAATATAAATATACATAAAGGGATATAGTTGTCATTTTCCTATTCTATCCCGGGATAAATTATCCCGGTATTACTATACCACCAAATGGGAGGGATAACTTATCCCGGTACTAATTATTAATCCCGGGATAAGTTATCCCAAGCTTTCCAACCAAACAACATAATTTTTTTTTAATCCCATCACTATTTCCTTATTCCATCACTATTATTTCTAATACCTCACACCAAACGACCCCTTAGTGTTTTTAAGGGTCAAATGTTTCTTAGTGTTTTCTATTGATTAGGGTTTAGGGTTTTTTTTTTGTGTTTTTTAAGTTTAAGATTTATGGGCTTTTTAGGATTTAGGGTTTAGTGCTTAGGGTTTTGTAGAGATTTTAAATGCTTTGCAGTGTTTATATTAGGGTTTATAGGATTTATGATTTCTTAAGGTCTAGGGTTTAGGGTTTCTTAGGGTTTTAGGTTTAGAATCTAAGGATTTAGGTTAGGGTTTAGGGTTTAGGGCGTCATTTTTTTTAGGTCTAGGGTTTTAGGTTAAGGGTTTTATTTAGGGTTTTTATGGTTTAGGTCTTTGGGTATTTTAGGTTAAGGTTTTTTAGAGTTTTATAGGTTTATGGTTTAGGGCTAAGGGATTTTTGTGTGTTTTAGGGTTAAGCATATAAGATTTAGGGTTTGATAGGGTTTAAAGCTTAGATTTTTTTAGGTTTAGGCATTTTTAGGGTTTTTAAGGGTTAAGTGTTTCTTAGGGTTTCTGCTTTAGAGCTTAGGGTTTTAAATGGTGATTAAGGTTTATTTTAGGGTTTATAGAATATAGGGATTCTTAAGATTTAGGGTTTATAGTTTCTTAAGGTTTTAGGTTTAGGATTTAGAGTTTTATGTTAGGGTTTAGGGCTTAGGATTTTTTAGATTTAGGGTTTTAGGTTAAGGATTTTACTTAGATTTTTAGGTTTTAGGGCTTTGGGTTCTTTAGGTTAAGGGTTTGTAGGATTTTATTGGTTTAGCATTTAGGGATTAAAGTTTATTTTGTGTGTTATAGGGTTTAGTATATACGATTTAGGGTTTTATAGGGTAGAGCTTAGAATTTTTTTAGGTTTTGGGTTTTTTTGTTTTTAGGGGTTTTAAGGGTTAAGTGTTTCTTATGTTTCTCAGGGTTTAGTATTTTTTGTATTTTTTAGGTTTAGGGTTTACAGATTTTTAGGATTTAGGGTTTCGACCTTAGGGATTTTAGGAGTTTTAAATGGGTTTTAGGGTTTATTTTAGGATTTATAGGATTTAGGATTTTTTTAGGTTTATGTTTTAAGGTTTCTTCGGGTTTTAGGTTTAGGATTTAGGGTTTTAGGTTATGGTTTAGGGTTTAGGGCTTTGTCTTTTTTTTATGTTTATGTTCTTAGGTGAAGGTTCTTATATGGGTTTTTAGGGTTTAGGGATTTGAGATTTTTAAGTTAAGGTTTTTAGGGTTTTATAGGTTTAGGGTTTAGGGTTTTTTGTTGTGTTTTTTAGGGTTTATCATATATAATTTAGGGATCTATAGGGTATAGAGTTTAGAGTTTTTTAGATTTAGGTGTTTTTGAGGTTTTTAGGGGTTTTAAGGGTTAAGTATTTATTAGGGTTTAAGGCTTTCAGTTTTTTGTGTTTTTTAGTTTTTGGTTTTACAGATTTTTAGGGTTTAGGGTTTAGATATTTGGGTTTTGTAGGGGTTTTATATGGTTTTTATGGATTATATAAGGGTTTACAAGATTTAGGGTTTCTTAGGTTTTAAGGTTTAGCATTTAGTTTTTAGGTGAGGGTTTAAGGGCTTTTGGATTTTTAGGTTTAGGATTTTTTAGGATTAGGGTTTAGGGCTTAGGTTTTTTTTTTTTTTTTGTGTTTTTATGGTTTAGGATCTACAGTATAGGGATTTATAGGGTTTAGAGCCTACCATTTTTTAGATTTAGGGGTTTTTTTTGTAGTTTTTAGAGTTTTGAAGGGTTAAGTGTTTCTTAGGGTTTAGGGTTTAGGGCTTAGGTTTTTTTTTTTTGTGTGTCGTGTTTTTAGGTTAGGGTATGTGGATTTTTAGGATTTAGGCTTTAGAGCTTAGGTTTTTTTGGGGGTTTGGAATGGTCTTTATGGTTTATTTTAGGGTTTGTAGGATTTGGGGATTCTTAAGGTTTAGGGTTTCTTAGGGATTTATGTTAGGGTTTAGGGTTTATGTCTTTGGGTTTTGTAAGGTATAGGGTTTTAGGTTAAGGGTTTTATTTGAGATTTTGGGGTTTAAGGCTTTGGGTTTTTTGGGGTTTTATAGGTTTATGGTTAGGACCTAGAGTTTTTTTTTTTTTTTTTTTTTTTTTTTTTTTTTTTTTTTTTTTTTTGCATTTTTTAGGGTTTAGAATATACGATTTAGGGCTTTATAGGGTGTATAGCTTAGAGTTTTCTAGGTTTAAGGGTTATTCTGTTATTTTGGGTTTTTAAGGGTTAAGTGTTTCTTAGGATTTTTTAGGGTTTAGGGTTTAGGGCTGAGGGTTTTTTCGATTGAGGGTTTTTAAGTTTTTAGGATTTAGGATTTAGAGCTTAGGGTTTTTAGGGGGTTTTAAATGGTTTTAGGGTTTATTTTACAGTTTATAGGATTTAGGTTTTCTTAAGATTTAGGGTTTAGGGTTTCTTGATGTTATAGGTTTAGGATTTAGAGTTTTAGGTTAGGGTTTAGGGTTTAGGGCTTAGTTTATTTTTTAGGTTTAGGGTTATAGGTTAAGGGTTTTATCTAGGATTTTTGGGTTTACGGCTTTGGGTTTTTTTAGGTTAATGTTTTTTTGGGCTTTATAGGTTTAGGGTTTAGGGCTTAGAGTTTTTTTTTTGTGTGTTTTTTAGCGTTTAGCATATATGATTTGGGGCTTTATAGAGTTTAGAGATTAGAACTTTTTTTAGGTTTAAGAGTTTTTGGATTTTTTAAGATTTTTAAGAGTTAAGTGTTTCTTAGAGTTTTTTAAGGTTTAAGGTTTAGGGCTTTGGGTTTTGTTGTGTTTTTTATTGTTTAGGGTTTACATATTTTTAGGGTTTAGGTCTTAGAGTTTAGGGTTTTTTGGTGTTTTAAATGGTCTTTATGGCTTATTTTAGGATTTATAGGATTTAAGGATTTTTAATGTTTAGGGTTTCTTAGGGATTTATGTTAGGGTTTAAGGTTTATGGCATTGGGTTTTGTTAGGTTTAGAGTTTTAGGTTAAGGGCTTTATAAGGGATTTTGGGGTTTAAGACTTTGGGGTTTTTAGGCTGTTATAGGTTTAAGGTTTAAGGATTAGGGATTTTTTTTTTGTGTGTGTTTTTTAGGTTTAGCATATATGATTTAAGGCTTTATAAGGGTTAGAGCTTAGAGTTTTTAAGGCTTAGGGGTTATTGGGCCTTTTAGGGTTTTTAAGGGTTTAGTGTTTCTTCGGGTTTTTTAGGGATTAGAGCTTAGGTTATTTTTTCGGTCTAGGGTTTTTAAATTTTTAGGATTTAAGGTTTAGAGCTATGGGTTTTTAGGGAGTTTTAAATGGTTTCTAGGGTTTATTTTAGTGTTTATAGGATTTACGGTTTCTTAAGATTTAGGGTTTAGGGTTTCTTAGAGATATAGGTTTGAGATTTAGAGTTTTAGGCCAAGCTTTAGTGTTTAGGGCATAGGTTTTTTTTAGGCTTAGGGTTATAGGTTATAGTTTTAACTTGGATTTTAGGGTTTAGGGCTTTTGGTTTTTTTAGGTTAATGTTTTTTAGGGTTTTATAAGTTTAGGGTTTAGGTCTTGGGTTTTTTTTTTTTTTTGTTTTTTTTGTTTTTTAGCATTTAGCATATGTGATTTTGAGATTTATGAGGTTTAGAGCTTAGTTTTTTTTTTTCAGTTTAACGAATTTTGGATTTTTGAAGGTTTTTAAGGGTTAAGTATTTCTTAGGGTTTTTTAAGGTTTAAGGTTTAGGAGCTTGGGTTTTGTTGAGTTTTTTATGTCTAGGGTTTACAGATTTTTAGGATTTAGGGTTTAGAGGTTAGTGTTTCATAGGGGTTTTAAATTGCTTTTAGGGCTTAGGGTTTTTTTGGGTTTTAGGTTTATGATTAAGATTTTAGATTTAGGGTTTGGGGCTTAGGGTTTTTTAAGGTTTAGGGTTTTAGGTTAAAGGTATTATCTAGTTTAGGGTTTAAGACTTTGGGTTTTTTAGGCTATGGTGTCTTAGGATTTTATAGGTTTAGGGTTTTATCTTGGATTTTTTAGGTTTAGGGTTTTATCTAGGTTTTTAAGGTTTAAGTCTTTGTGTTTTTTAAGTAAGATTTTTTAGGATTTTTTAGGTTTAGGGTTTAGGGCTTAGGGTTTTTTTTTTTTTTTTTTAATTTGTGTTTTTTAGGGTTTAACATATACAATTTAGGGCTTTATAGGGTTTAGAACTTAGAATTTTTAAGGTTTAGGGATTTTTGGGTCTTTTATGGTTTTTAAGGAATAAGTGTTTCTTAGGGTTCTTTAGGGCGTAGGGTATAGTTCTTAGGGGGTTTTTATGTTTTTTTTAGGGTTCACGGTCTTTTCGGATTTAGGGTTTAGATCTTAGGATTTTTAGGGGTTTTAAATTGTTTTCAGGGTTTGTCTTAGGTTTTATAGGATTTAGGGTTTCTTAATGTTAGGGTTTAGGGTTTCTTAGGCTTTTTAGGTTTAGGATTTAGGGTTTTAGGTTAGGGTTTAGTGTTTTAGGTTTAGCATTTATGGTTTTCGGTTTAGGATTTATGGTTTTAGGTTTAGGGTTCAAGGCATAGTGTTTTTTTGTGTTTTTTAGTGTTTAGCTTATATGATTTAGGGATTTATACGGTTTGGAGCTTAGACTCTTTTAGGTTTAGGGGTTTTTGAGTTTATAGGGGTTTTAAGTTTAGGATTTAAGGTTTTAGGTTAGGTTTTAGTGTTTATGGCCTAGGGTTTTTTTAGCTTTAGGGTTTAAGGTTATTGGTTTTATCTAGGTTTTTACGGTTTAGTTCTTTGGTTTTTTATATTAAGGTTTTAATTTTGGATTTTATAGGTTTAGGATTTAGGGATTTGGGGTTCTTTGTATGTTTGTTAGGGTTTAGCATATACATTTATGGGTTTTATTGTTTTAAGGATTTATTTTAGGGTTTATAGGATTTAGGGTTTCTTAAGGTTAGGGTTTAGGGTTTTTAGGTTTAGGATATAGAGTTATAGGTTACGGTTTAGGGTTTTTTAGGTTTAGTGTTTTAGGTTAAGGATTTTATCTAGGGTTTTAGGGTTTTATAGGTTTAGGGTTCAAGACTTACGGTTTTCTTTTGTGTTTTTTTGTGGTTTAGCATATACAATTTAGGGATTTATAGGGTTTGGAGCTTAGGCTTTTTTAGGTTTAGGGGTTTTTACGGTTTTCAAGGTTTAAGTGTTTCTTATGGCTTTTTAGGGTTTAGGGTTTAGGCCTTAGGGTTTTTTTCTTCTTCTGATTTTTAGGATTTAGTGTATAGAGGTTAGGGTTTTGTAGGGGTTTTAAATGGTTTAGAGCTTAGAGTTTTTTTAGGTGTAGGGGTTTTTGGATTTTCCTAGTATTTTTAAGTGTTAAGTGTTTCTTAGGGTTCTCTATTGATTAGGGTTTAGGTTTTTTTTTTTTGTGTTTTTTCAGTTTAAGATTTATGTATTTTTTAGGATTTAGGTTTACGACTTAGGGTTTTGTAGAGGTTTTAATTGTTTTGTGGTGTTTATAAGATTTATGGTTTCTTAAGGTCTAGGCTTTAGGGTTTCTTAGAGTTTTAGGTTTAGAATCTAAGGATTTAGGTTAGGGTTTAGGGTTTAGGGTTTATGGATTCATTGTTTTTTAGGTCTAGGGTTTTAGGTTAAGGGTTTTATCTAGGGTTTTTATGGTGTAGGGCTTTGGGTTTTGTAGGTTAAGGTTTTTAGAGTTTTATAGGTTTATAGTTTAGGGTTTAGGGTTTTTTGTGTATTTTAGGGTAAGCATATAAGATTTAGGGATTGATATGGTTTAAAGCTAAGAGTTTTTTAGGTTTAGGGTTTTTTTTAGGGTTTTTAAGGGTTAATTGTTTCTTAGAGTGTTTTTAGGGTTTATGATTTATAGCTTAGAGTTTTGTAGGGGTTTTAAATGGTAATTACGGTTTATTTTAGGGTTTATAGGATTTAGAGTTTTTCATGGTTTTAGGTGTAGGATTAGAGTTTTAGGTTAGAGTTTATGGTTTAGGGCTTAGGGGTTTTTAAGGTTTAGAATTTTAGGTTGAGGATTTTATTTAGGCTTTTAGGGTTTAGGGATTTGGGTTTGTTAGGTTAAGGTTTTTTTGGGTTTTATAGGTTTAGGGTTTAGGGCTTAGGGTTTTGTAGGTTAAGGTTTTTGAGGGTTTTATAGACATGGCATTTAGGGCATAGGTTTTTTTGTGTGTGTGTTTTTAGGGTTTAGCATGTACAATTTAGGGCTTTATAGGGTTTGGAGCTTAGAGTTTTTTAGGTTTAGGAGTTTTTGGGTTATTTAGGGTTAAGTGTTTCTTAGGGTTTTTCAAGGGTTTAGCATAAACGATTTAGGCTTTTATAGGGTTTAGACCATATAGTTTTTTAGGTTTAGGGGTTTTGGAGGGTTTTTAAGGGTTTAGGTTTTTTTTTTTTTTGTTTTTTTAGATTTAGGGTTTAGGGCTTAGGGCTTAAGGTTTATTCAAGTTTAGGATTTTAGGTTAAGGATTTAACTAGGCCTTTAGGTTTTTGGGCTTTGGAATATTTAGATTAAGGTTTTTAGGGTTTAATAAATTTATGATTTAGGGGCATAGGGTTTTTTGTATTTTTTAGGGTTTAGCATATACGATTTAGGGCTTTGTAGGGTTTAGAGCTATGAGTTTGTTTAGGTTTAAGGGATTTCATATTTTTAGGGTTTTTAAGGGTTAAGTGTTTCTTAGGGTTTTTTAGGGCTTAGGTTTATTTTTAGGTTTAGGGTTATGGGTAAAGTGTTTTATTAAGGTTTTTTGGGTTTAGGGTTTTGAGCTTTTTAGGTTAAGCTCTTTTAAGATTTTATAGGTTTAGGGTTCAGGTCTAAAAGTTTTTTTTTGTGTTTTAAGTGTTTAAAAAATACGATTTAGGGCTTTATTGGGTCTAGAGCTTAAAGTTATTTAGGTTTAGGGTTTTTTATGTTTTTCTAAGGATGTGAAGAGTTAAGTGTTTCTAAGGGTTTAGGGCTCAGGGTGCTTTTATGTTTTTTAGATACAGGGTTTATGAATTTTTAGGATTTAGGGTTTATAACTTAGGTTTTTGTAGGGATTTTAAATGGGTTTTAGGGTTTATTTTATGGTTTCTTAATGTTTAGGGTTTCATAGTGTATTAGGTTTAGGATTTAGGGTTTTAGGTTAGGATTTAGAGTTTAGGACTTTTGTTTTTTTTAAGTTTAGGGTTTTAGGTTAAGGTTTTTACTAAGTTTTTAGGGGTAAGGGCTTTGTATTTTTTTAGATTAAGGTTTTATAGAGCTTTATATGTTTAGGGTTTAGGGCTAAGGTTTTTTTTTTTTTTTTTGTTTTTTACGGTTTAGCATGAACGATTTAGGATTTATAGCATTTAGAGCTTAGAGTTTTTGGAGGTTTAAGGTTTTTTTGGGTTTTTAAGAATTAAGTGTTTCTTAGGGTTTTTTAGGGTTGAGGGTTTTGGGGCTCAGGGTTTTGTGTTTTTTTGGTTTAGGGTTTATAAATTTTTAGGATTTAGGAATTAGAGCTTAGAGTTTTGAAAGGTTTTAAATAGTTTGTAGGGTTTATGGGATTTAGGGTCTCTTAAGGTTTACGGTTCATGGTTCTTTAGGGTTTTAGGTTAGGGTATAGGGTTTAGGCCTTAGTGGTTTTTTATGTTTAGGGTTTAAGGTTTAGGTTTAGGGTTTCGGCTTTAGGGTTTTTTAAGGTTTAAGATGTTAGGTTAGGGGTTTTATCTAGGTTTTTAGGGTTTAGGGATTTGGGTTTATTAGGTTAAGGGTTTTTAGGGTTTTATAGGTTTAGGGTTTAGGCCTTTTTGTGTTTCTTAGAGTTTAGCTTATATGATTTAGGGCTTTATAAGGTTTTGAGGTTAGTGTTTTTCAGGGTTTGGGGTTTCTGTATTTTTTAGGGTTTAGTGTTTCTTAGGGTTTCTGTATTTTTTAGGGGTTTTAAGGGTTAAGTGTTTCTTAGGGTTTAGAGCTTAGGGTTTTCTAGGGGTTTTAAATTGTTTTTAGGGTTTATTTTAGGGTTCATAGGATTTAGGTTTTCTTATGGTTTAAGGATTAGAATTTCTTAGGGTTTTAGGTTTAGGATATAGGATTTTCGGTTAGGGTTTTAGGGTTAGGGTTATAGGTTAAGGGTTTTATATATATTTTTAAGATTTAGGGATTTAGGTTTTTTGGGTTATAGGTTTAAGGTTTAGGGCTTAGGGTTTCTTTTGTGTTTTTTAGGTTTTAGCATATACGATTTAGGGCTTTATAATGTTTTGAGCTTAGAGTTTTTTTCGATTTAGGGATTTTGGGTTATTTATATTTTTTAAGGCTTAAGTGTTTCTTATGGTTTATTATGGTGTATGGTTTAGGGCTTAGGGTTATTTTGTGTGTTTTTTGGTTTAGGGTTTATCAATTATTAGGATTTAGGGTTTTCATTTAAGGTTTATGGTTAAGGGCTTAGGGAGGGTTTTTTAGGTTTAGGGTTTTAGATAAAGGGTTTTATCTAGATTTTTAGGGTTTAGGGCTTTCGGTTTTTAGGTTAATGTTTTTAGGGTTTATGGTATGGGGTTTCTTAGGGTTTTCGATTAGGGATTTAGGTTAAGGGTTTTATCTATGATCTTAGGGTTTAGGGCTTTGTTTTTTTTTTTTTTGTCTTTTTAGGGTTTAGCATAATTGATTTGGGGCTTTATATGGTTAAGAGCTTTGTGTTTTTTAGGTTTAGTGGTTTTTGGGTTTCTTTAAGGTTTTTAAGGGTTAAGTTTTTCTTAGGGTTTTTGAAGGTTTAGGGTTTGGGGCTGAGGGTTATTTTGTGTTTTTAAGGTTTAGGGTTTACATACTTTTAGAATTAAGGGTTCAGAGCTTAGTTTTTTAGGGGTTTTAAATTGTTTTTAGGGATTATAGGATTTAAGGTTTCTTTGGGTTTTAGTTTAGGGTTTAGGTTTAGGAATTAGAATTTTAGGTCAGGGTTTTTTTATGTTTAGGGTTTTCGTTTATGTGTTTTATCTAGGTTTTAAGGGTTTAAGGCTTTGGTTTTTTTAGGTTTAGGGTTTTAGTTTATGTGTTTTATCTAGGTTTTAATGGTTTAGGGATTTAGGTTTTTTAGGATCTAAAAGGTTTAGGGTTTTTTTTTGTGTTTTTTAGGATTTAGCATATATGATTTAGGGCTTGATAGGATTTAGAGCTTAGAGTTTTTAAGGTTTAGCAGTTTTTGGGTTTTTTTATGGTTTGTAATGGTTATGTGTTTCTTTGGGTATTTTAGGGCTTAGGGTTTTTTTGTGTTTTTAGTGTTAGGGTTTACGAATTTTAAGGATTTAGGGTTTAGATCTTAAGGTCTTAGGGGTTTTAAATGGATTTCAAGGCTTATTTTAAGGCTATTAGATTTAGGGTTTCTTAATAAGATTAGGTTTTAGGGTTTTTAGGTTTAGGATTTAGAGTTTTACGTTACGGTTTAGTGTTTTTTTAGTTTTAAGAATTAGGGATTTTGTGTTTTTTAGGGTTTAGCATATAATATTTAGGGATTTATAGGGTTTGGAGCTTAGACCTTTTTAGGTTTACGGGTTTTTAGGATTTTCTAGGTTTAAGTGTTTCTTAAGATCTTTTGAAGGTTCAGGCCTTAGGGTTTTTTTTTTCTTCTGATTTTTAGGTTTAGGGTTTATCATTTTTTAGGAGTTAGTGTTTAGGGGTAAGGGTTTTTTAATGTTTTAAATGGTTTAGAGCTTAGAGTTTTACTAGATGTAAGAGTTTTTGGGTTTTCTTAGTGTTTTTAAGGGTTAAATATTACTTAGGATTTTCTATTGATTAGGGATTAGGGTTTTTTGTGTATTTTTTAAGATTAAGATTTATGAATTTTTTAGGATTTAGGGTTTAGAGCTTAAGGTTTTGTAGAGGTTTTAAATGCTTTGCAGTGTTATATTAGGGTTTATTGGATTTATGGTTTCTTAAGGTCTAGGGTTAGGGTTTCTTAGGGTTTTAGAATTAGAATCTAAGGATTTACATTAGGGTTTAGGGTTTAGGGCTTCATGTTTTATTAGGTCTAGGATTTTAGGATAAGGGTTTTATTAGGGTTTTTATGGTTTAGGGCTTTGGGTTTTTTAGGTTAAGGTTTTTTAGAGTTTTATAGGTTTATGGTTTAAGGTTTATAGATTTTTATGTATTTTAGCGTTAAGCATATAATATTTAGGGCTTGATAGGGTTTAAACCTTAGTGTTTTTTAGGTTTAGGCATTTTTTAGGGTTTTTAAGGGTTAGGTGTTTCTCAGGGTTTTTAGTTTAGAGCTTAGGGGTTTTAAATGGTATTTAAGGTTTATTTTAGGGTTTATAGAATTTATGGATTCTTAAGGTTTAGGGTTTAGAGTTTCCTGAGGTTTTAGGTGTAGGATTTAGAGTTTTAGGTTAGGGTTTAGGGCTTAGGATTTTTGGTTTAGGGTTTTATGTAGGTTTTTAGGTTTTAGAGCTTTGGGTTTTTTAGGTAAAGGGTTTGTAGGATTTTATAGGTTTAGGGTTTAGGGCTTAGGGTTTTGTGAGGTTTAGGGGTTTTTTGGTTTTTACGATTTTTAAGGGTTATGTGTTTCTTAGGTTTATCAAGTTTTTCAGGGCTTAGTGATTTTTTTGTATTTTTTAGGTTTAGGGTTTACATATTTTTATAATTTAGGGTTTTGAGCTTAGGGATTTTTGTAGTTTTAAATGGGTTTTAGGGTTTATTTAAGGATTTTTAGGATTTAGGATTTCTTAAAGGTTAGGGTTTAAGGTTTCTTTGGTATTTAGGTTTAGAATTTAGGGTTTTAGGTTAAGGTTTAGGGTTTAGGGCTTTGGGTTTTTCTTATGTTTAGGTTCTTATGTTAAGGTTCTTATCTAGGTTTTTAGGGTTTAGGGCTTTGTGTTTTTTAGGTTAAGGTTTTTAGGGTTTTATAGGTTTAGGATTTAGGGATTTTTTCTGTTTTTTAGGGTTTAGCATATATAATTTAGGGCTTTATAGGGTATAGAGCTTAGAATTTTTTAGGTTTAGGGGGTTTTTGAGGTTTTTTATCATTAAGTGTTTCTTAGGGTTTAAGGCTTTCAATTTTTTGTGTTTTTTAGGTTTAGGTTTTATAGATTTTTATGGTTTAAGGTTTAGAACTTTGGGTTTTGTAGGGGTTTTATATGGTTTTTAGGTATAATATAAGGGTTTTGCAGTATTTAGGGTGTTTTAAGGTTTAGGTTTAAGGTTTCTTAGGGTTTTAGGTTTAGCATTTAGGTTTTAGGGCATTTGGATTTTTAGGTTTAGCGTTTAGGATTATGTATTATTAGTGTTTAGGGCTTAGGGTTTTTTTGTGTATGTTTTTAGGGTTTAGGATATACGATATAGGGGTTTATGGGGTTTAGAGCTTTCAATTTTTTAGGTTTAGGGGTTTTTGTATTTTTTAGAGTTTTTAAGGGTTTAGTATTTCTTAAGGTTTAGGGATTAGGTTTTTTTTTTTTTTTCTATTTTTAGGTTAGGGTTTACGGAGTTTAACGATTTAGGGTTTAGAGCTGAGGGTTTTTTGGGGGTTTTAAATGGTCTTTATGGTTTATTTTAGGATTTATAGGATTTAGGGATTATTAAGGTTTAGGGTTTCATAGGGATTTATGTTAGGGTTTAGGGTTTATGGCTTTGAGTTTTTTGGGATTTAGGGTTTAAGTTTAAGGGTTTTATATGAGATTTTGGGGTTTAAGGTTTTGGGTTATTTAGGGTTTTATAGGTTTAAAGTTTAGGGCTTAGGGTTTTTTTTGTGTTTTTTAGTGTTTAGAATATACGATTTAGGGCTTTATAGGGTGTAGAGCTTAGAGTTTTTTAGGTTTCGGGGTTATTGGGTTTTTCAGGGTTTTTAAGGGTTAAGTGTTTCTTAGGATTTTTTAGGGTTTAGGGTTTAGGGCTGAGGGTTTTTTTCGGTTGAGTGTTTTTTAATTTTTAGGATTTAGGGGGTTTAAATGGTTTTTAGGGTTTATAGGATTTAGGGTTTTTTAAGGTTTAGGGTTTACGGTTTCTTAAGGTTATAGGTTTAGGATTTAAAATTTTTGGTTAGGGTTTAGGGTTTAGGTATTTTTTAAGTTTAGGGTTATAGGTTAAGGGTTATATCTAGGATTTTAGGGTTTAGGGCTTTGGGTTTTTCTAGGTTAATATATTTTAGGGTTTTATAGTTTTAGGGTTTAGGGCTTAGGGTTTTTTGTTGTGTTTTTTAGCATTTAGCATATATGATTTAGGGCTTTATAGGGTTTAGAGCTTAGCTTTTTTTTCTTTCTTTTTTTTTTTTTTTTTAGGTTTAAGGGGTTTTGGATTCTTTAAGGTTTTTGAGGGTTAAATGTTTCTTAGGGTTTTAAAAGGTTTAAGGTTTTGGGCTTTGGGTTTTGTTGTATTTTTTAAGTTTAGGGTTTACAGATTTTTAGGATTTAGCGTTTAGAGCTTAGGGTTTTTTAGGTGTTTTAAATGGTCTTTATGGTTTATTTAAGGATTTATAGGATTTAGGGATTCTTAAGGTTTAGGGTTTCATAGGGATTTATGTTAGGGTTTAGGGTTTATGGCTTTGGGTTTTAGGTTAAGGGTTTTATTTGGGATTTTGGGGTTTAAGGCTTTGGGGTTTTTAGGGTTTTATATGTTTAAGGTTTAGGCCTTAGTATTTTTTAAGATTTAGCATATTTAATTTAGGGCTTTATAGGGTTTAGAGCTTAGAGTATTTTTGGTTTAGGGGTTATTGGGTATTTTAGGGTTTTTAAGAGTTACGTGTTTCTTAGGATTTTTTAGGGTTTAGGGCTTAGGGTTTTTTTATTTTTGGTTTAGGGTTTTTAAACTTTTAGGATATATGGTTTAGTGCTTAGGGTTTTTAGGAAGTTTTAGGGATTTTAAATGGTTTTAATGGTTTATTTTAGGGTGAATAGGATTTAGGGTTTTTTAAAGTTTAGGGTTTAGGGTTTCTTAGGGTTATAGGTTTGGGATTTAGAGTTTTAGGTTAGGTTTTAGGGTTTAGGGCTTAGGTTTATTTTTATGTTTAGGGTTATAGGTTAAGGGGTTTATCTAGGATTTTCGGGTTTAGGGCTTTGGGTTTTTTTAGGTTAATGTTTTTTAGGGTTTTATAGGTTTAGGGTTTTGGGCTTAGTTATTTATTTTTTTTAATATTTTTTTAGCATTTAGCATATATGATTTAGGGCTTTATAGTGTTTAGAGGCTAGCTTCTTTTTTTTAGGTTTAAGGGATTTTGGATTTTTCAAGGTTTTTAAAGGTTAAGTGTTTCTTATGGTTTTTTAAGGTTTAAGGTTTAGGGGTTTGGGTTTGGTTGTGTTTTTTATGTTTAGGGTTTAAAGATTTTTATGATTTAGTAATTAGAGCTTAGTTTTTTGTAGGGGTTTTAAATTGTTTTTATTGTTTATAGGACTTAGGGTTTCTTAAGTTTTAGGGTTTAGGGTGTATTTGGGTTTTAGGTTTAGGATTAAGATTTTAGGTTTAGGGTTTAGGGGTTTTTAAGGTTTAGGATTTTAGGATATTATCTAGTTTAGGGATTAAGGCTTTGGGTTTTTTAGTCTATTGTTTCTTAGGATTTTATAGGTTTAAGGTTTTATCTTGGTTATTTTTTTTTGGGTTGGGGTTTTATCTAGGTTTTTAGGGTTAAAGTCTTTGGGTTTTATAGGATTTTATAGGTTTAGGGTTTAGGGCTTAGGGTTTTTTATGTTATTTTTATATGTGTTTTTTAGGGTTTAGCATATACAATTTCGGGCTTTATAGGGTTTAGAGCTTAGCGTTTTTTAGGTTTAGGGGTTTTTGGGTCTTTCTAGGAATCTTAAAGGGTAAGTGCTTCTTAGGGGTTTTTAGGGCGTAGGGTATACGACTTAGGGATTTTTTGTGTCTTTTTTAGGGTTCACAAAATTTAAGGATTTAGGGTTTAGATCTTAGGATTTTTAGGGGTTTTAAATTGTTTTTAGGGTTTGTTTTAGGTTTTATAGGATTTAGGGTTTCTTAAGGTTAGGGTTTAGGGTTTCTAGGGTTTTTAGGTTTAGGATTTAGGGTGTTAGGTTAGGGTTTTGGGTTTTAGGTTTAGGATTTAGGGTTTTAGGTTTAGGATTTAGCGTTTTAGGTTTAGGATTTAAGGTATTAGGTTTAGGGTTCAAAGCTTAAGTTTTTTTTTTGTGTGTTTTTTAGGGTTTAGCTTATATGATTTACGGATTTATAGGGCTTAGAGCTTAGACTCTTTTAAGTTTAGCGGTGTTTTAGTTTTTAGGGGTTTTAAGTTTAGGATTTAGGGTATTAGTTTAGGGTTTAATGCTTAGGGCCTAGGGTTTTTTTAGGTTTATGGTTTAAGATTATTAGTTTTATCTAGGTTTTTAGGGTTTGGTTCTTTGGATTTTTTAGATTAGGGTTTTTTTTTTTTTTTTTTGGATTTTATATGTTTAACTTTAGGGATTTGGGGTTCTTTGTGTGTTTGTTAGGGTTTAGCATATACAATTTAGGGCTTTATAGGGTTTAGAGCTTAGAATTTTTTAGATTTAGGGGTTTTTGGGTCTTTCTAGGAGTTTTAAGGGTTAAGTGTTTCTTAGAGGTTTTTAGGGCGTCGCATATAGGGCTTAGGGATTTTTTTTTGAGGGTTCGCGGACTTTTAGGATTTAGGATTTAGATCTTAGGATTTTTAGGAATTGTTTTTTGGGTTTGTTTTAGGTTTTATAGGATTTAGAGTTTCTTAAGGTTAGGGTTTAGGGTTTCTTAGGATTTTTAGATTTAGGATTTAGGGTGTTAGGTTAGGGTTTAGGATTTTAGGTTTAGGATTTAGGGTTTTAGGTTTAGGATTTAGCATTTTAGGTTTAGGATTTAGGGTATTAGGTTTAGGGTTCAAGGCTTATGCTTTTTTTTGTGTCTCTTTTAGGGTTTAGCTTATTTGATTTACGGATTTAGAGGGTTTAGAGCTTAGAGACTTTTAGGTTTAGCGGTGTTTGAGTTTTTAGGGGTTTTAAGTTAAGGATTTAAGGTTTTAGATAAGGGTTTAGTGTTTAGGGCCTAGGGTTTAAGGTTAATGGTTTTATCTAGGTTTTTAGGGTTTAGTTCTTTGGGTTTTTTAGATTAAGGTTTTTTTTTGGATTTTATAGGTTTAGGCTCTAGGGATTTGTTGTTCTTTGTGTGTTTGTTAGGGTTTAGCATATACGATTATAGGCTTTATTGTTTTAAGGGTCTATTTTAGGGTTTATAGGATTTAGGGTTTCTTAAGGTTAGGGTTTAGGGTTTTTAGGTTTAGGATATAGAGTTTTAAGTTACGGTTTATGGTTTTTTAGATTTAGGGTTTTAAGTATCTAGGGTTTCAGAGTTTTATAGGTTTAGGGTTCAGGACTTACGATTTTTTTTTGTGTTTTTTTAGTGTTTAGTATATATGATGTAGGGATTTATTGGGTTTGGAGCTTAGACTTTTCTAGGTTTAGGGGTTTTTCAGGTTTTCAAGGTTTAAGTGTTTCTTACGACTTTTTAGGGTTTAGGGTTTAGGCCTTTGGGTTTTTTTTTTCTTTCTAATTTTTAGGTTTAGGGTTTATGGTTGTTTAGGTTTTAGTGTTTAGAGGTTAGGGTTTTGTAGGGGTTTTAAATTGTTTAGAGCTTAGAATTTTTTTAGGTGTAGGAGTTTTTGGGTTTTGTTAGTGTTTTTAAGGGTTAAGTGTTTCTTAGGGCTTTCTATTGATTAGGGTTTAGGGTTTTTTTTTTTTGTGTTTTTCCAGTTTAAGATTTATGGATTTTTTTAGGATTTAGGGTTTAGAGCTTAGGGTTTTGTAGAGGTTTTAAATGCTTTGTAGTGTTTATATTAGGGTTTATAAAATTTATGGTTTCGTAAGGTCTACGATTTAGGGTTTCTTAGAATATTAGGTTTAGAATCTAAGGATTTAGGGTTTAGGGTCTAGGGCTTCATATTTTTTAGGTCTAGGGTTAAGTAAAGGGTTTTATCTAGGGTTTAGGGTCTAGGGCTTCATATTTTTTAGGTCTAGGGTTAAGTAAAGGGTTTTATCTAGGGTTTTTATGGTTTAAGGCTTTAGGTTTTTTGGGTTAAGGTTTTTAAGGTTTTATAGGTTTAGGTTTAAGGGCTTAGGGTTTTTTTTTGTGTTTTTTTGGGTTTATCATATACAATTTAGGGCTTTATAAGGTATAGACCTTAGAGATTTTTAGGTTTAGGGGCTTTTGAGATTTTAGGGTTTTTAAGGGTTAAGTGTTTCTTAGGGTTTAAAGCTTTCATGTTTTTGTGTTTTTGAGTTTAGCTTTTACGGATTTTTATGGTTTAGGGTTTAGAACTTAGGGTTTTGTAGGAATTTTATATGGTTTTTAGGGATTATATAAGGGTTTAAGGGATTTAGTATTTTTCAAGGTTTAGGTTTCTTAAGGTTTTAGGTTTAGCATTTAGGTTTTAGGTTAGGGTTTAGGGCTTTTGGATTTTTAGGATTTTGTATAATTAGGGTTTAGGGCTTAGGGTTTTTGTTTTGTGTTTTTGGGGTTTAGAATAAATGATATAGGGATTTATAAGGTAAAGAGCTTTCAATTTTTTAGGTTTAGGGGTTTTTTTTATTCTTTAGAGTTTTTAAAGGTTAAGTATTTCTTAGGTTTAGGGTTTCGGGCTTATGGTTTTTTAATGTGTTTTAATGTTAGGGTTTATGGATTTTAAGGATTTAGGGATTAGAGCTTACGGTTTTTTTGGTGATTTAAATGGTCTTTATGGATTTTTTTTTTAGGATTTATAGGATTTAGGGATTCTTAAGGTTTAGGGTTTCTTAGGAATTTACGTTAGGGTTTAGGGTTTATGGCTTACGATTTTGGTAGGTTTAGGGTTTTAGGTTAATGGTTTTATCTGGGATTTTGCGGTTTAAGGCATTGGGGTTTTTAGGGTTTTTAGGGTTTTATAGGTTTAAGGTTTAGGGCTTAGGGTATTTCTTATGTTTTTTAGGGTTTAGCATATATGATTTAGGTCTTTATAGTTTTTAGGGTTTTTAAGGGTTAAGTGTCTCTTTTTTAGGATTTAGGGTTGATGTTTTTTTTTGGATCTAGGGCTTTTAATTATTTAGGATTTATGGTTTAGAGCATAGGGTTTTTAGGGAGTTTTGGGGGTTTTAAATGGTTTTTAGGGTTTATAGGATTTTGGGTTTCTTAAGGTTTAGGGTTTAGGGTTTCTTAGGGTTATAGGTTTGGGATTTAGGGTTTTAGGTTAGGTTTTAGGGTTTAGGGCTTAGGTTTTTCATAGGTTTAGGGTTATAGTTTTATCAAGAATTTTAGGGTTTAGAGTTGTGGGCTTTTTTAGGTTAATGTTTTTTAGGGTTTTATAGGGTTAGGATTTAGGGCTTAGGTTTTTTTTTTTTTTTGGTTTTTTAGCGTTTAGCATATATGATTTAGGGCTTTATGGGGTTTAAAGCTTAGCTTCTTTTTGTTTAGGTTTAAGGGATTTAGGATTCTTTAACTTTTTCAAGGGTTAAGTGTTTCTTACGGGTTTTTAAGGTTTAAGGGTTTGGGTTTTGTTGTGTTTTTTATGTTTAGGGTTTACAAATTTTTAGGATTTAGAGTTTAGATCTTAGTGTTTTGTAGGGTTTTAAATTGTTATTAGAATTATAGGATTTATGGTTTTTAAATTTTTAGGGTATAGGATTTCTTTGTATTTTAGGTTTAGGATTAAGATTTTAGGTTTAAGGTTTTTTAAGGATTAGGGTTTTAGGTTAAGGGTATTATCTAGTTTAGGCTTTAAGGCTTTGGGTTTTTTAGGCTAAGGTTTCTTAGGATTTTATAGGTTTAGGGTTTTATCTTGGTTTTTTTAGGTTTAGGGTTTTGTCTAGGTTTTAGGGTTAAAGCCTTTGGGTTTTTTAGATTAGTTTTTTTAGGATTTATAGGATTTAGGGTTTCTTAAGGTTTAGGCTTTAAGGTTTCTTCGGGTTTTAGGTTAAGAATTTAGGGTTTTAGGTTGCGGTTTAGGGTATAGGGCTTAGGGTTTTTTTTATATTTAGGTTTTCAGGTTAAGGTTCTTATCTAGGTTTTTAGGATTTAGGGCTTTGGGTTTTTTAGGTTAGGTTTTTTAGGATTTATAGGATTTAGGGTTTCTTAAGGTTTAGGCTTTAAGGTTTCTTCAGGTTTTAGGTTAAGAATTTAGGGTTTTAGGTTGGGGTTTAGGGTATAGGGCTTAGGGTTTTTTTTATATTTAGGTTTTCAGGTTAAGGTTCTTATCTAGGTTTTTAGGATTTAGGGCTTTGGGTTTTTTAGGTAAAGGTTTTTATGGTTTTATAGGTTTAGGGTTTAGGACTTAGGGTTTTTTTGAAATTTTTAGGGTTTAGCACATATGATTTAGGGCTTTAGATGGTTTACAGCTTAGAGTTTTTGATGTTTAGGGGCTTTGGGTTTTTAGGGTTTTATGGGTTAAGTGTTCCTTAGTGTTTTTTAGGGTTTAGGGTTTAGGGCTTTGGATTTTTATTTTATTTTTTAGGTTCAGGGATTTACGGAGTTTTAGGATTCCAGATTTAGATTTTAGGGTTTCGTAAGGGTTTTAAGTGGTTGTTTTGGTGTATTTTAGGGTTTATAGGATTTTGGGTTTTTTAAGGTTTAGGTTTAGAAATCAGGGTTTTAGGTTAGGGTTCAGGGTTTTGGGCTTGGGGTTTTATCTATGTTTTTTAGGGTTTAGGGCTTTGGGTTTTTTAGGGTAAGGATTTTTAGGATTTTTTATGTCTAGGGTTTAGGGCTTTTTTGTGATTTTTAGTGTTTAGTTTATACGATTTAGGGTTTTATCGGGTTTAGAGCTTTGAGTTTTTTTAGGTTTAATGGATTTTATATTTTTAGGGTTTTTAAGGGTTAAGTATTTCTTAGGGTTTTTTAGGGTTAAGCATTTTTTTTTTTGTGTGTTTTTAGGTTTAGGGTTTAGAGCTTAGGTTTTTGTAGGGGTTTTAAATGATTTTTAGGATTTATTTTAGAATTTATAAGATTTAGGGCTTACTATTTTGGGTTTAAGTTTAGGGTTTAGGGTTTTTTTAGGTTTAGGGTTTTATGTTAAGGGTTTTATCTAGGGTTTTAGGGTTTAGGGCTTTCGGTTTTTTAGGTTAAGGTTTTTCTGGGTTTTCTAGGTTTATCGTTTATGGCTGAGGGTTTTTTTTTTTTTTTATGTTCTTTAAGCTTTAGCATATAGTATAGTGTTTAGAGCTTAGTGTTTTTTTAGGTTTGGGGGATTTTTTTGGGTCTTGTTAAGGTTTTTAAGAGTTAAGTGTTTCATAGGTTTTTTTTATGGGTTTATGGTTTAGAGCTTACGGTTTTGTAGGGGTTTTTTTGGGTCTTGTTAGGGTTTTTAAGAGTTAAGTGTTTCATAGGTTTTTTTTTATGGGTTTATGGTTTAGAGCTTACGGTTTTGTAGGGGTTTTAAATGGTAGTTATGCTTTATTTTAGGGTTTATATGATTTAGAGTTTCTTAATATTTTAGGTGTAGGATTAGAGTTTTAGGTTAGGGTTTAGGGGTTTGGGCTTCGGGTGCTTTTTAAGTTTAGGGTTTAAGGTTAAGGGTTTTATCTATGTTTTAAGGGTTTAGGTCTTTGGGTTGTTTTTGGTTATGGTTTTTTAGGGTTTTATAGGTGAAGGGTTTACGACTTAGAGTTTTTTTTGTGGTTTTTAGGGTTTAACATATACAATTAGGGCTTTATATGGTTTTAAGCATACAATTTTTTTAGGTTTAGAGGTTTTTAGGGTTTTTTGAAGGTTAAGTTCTTCTTAGGGTTTTCTAGGGTTTAGATCTTAGGGTTCTATTGTGTTTTTAAGGTTTAAGGTTTACAGATCTTTAGAATTTAGGCTTTAGAGCATAGTGTTTTGTAGGGGTTTTAAATGATTTAGGTTTAACGTTTAGGGTATTTTAGGGATTTACGTTTAGGATTTAGGGTTTTAACGGGTTTAGGGTTTAGGGCTTAGGGTTTTTTAATGTTTAGGGATTTGGGTGAAGGGTGTTATCTAGGTTTTTAAGGTTTAAGGATTTAGGATTTTTAGGTTAAGATTTTTTTAGGGTTTTATAGGTTTATGGTTTAGGGCTTCAGTTTTTTTTTTTTTGGTGTTCTTAGGATTTCGCATATACGATTTGGAGCTTTATAGGGTTTAGATAAGAGAGATTCTAGGTTTAGGGATTTTTGGTTTTTTTAGGGTTTGTAAGGCTATTAAATATTGTTTAGGGTTTATAGGACCTAGGGTTTCATAAGATTTAGGGTTTAGAATTTCATAGGGTTTTAAATTTAGAATATAGGGTTTTAGGTTAGGGTTTATGGTTTAGGGCTTAGGGGTTTCTTAGGTTTAGAATTTTAGGTTGAGGGCTTTATCTAGGTTTTTAGTGTTTAGGGATTTGGGTTTCTTAGGTTAAGGTTTTTTATGCTTTTATTGGTTTAGGGTTTAGGTTTTAGAGCTTAGGGTTTTGTAGGTTAAGTTTTTTGAGGGCTTTTATAGATATTTGTGTGTTTTTAGGGTGTAGCATATACGATTTAGGTCTTTATAGAGTTTGCAACTTAGAGCTTTTTAGGTTTAGGTGTTTCTTGGGTTGTTTAGGTTTATTTAGGGTTACGTGTTTCTTAGGGTTTAGCATAAACAATTTAGGGCTTTATAGGGTTTAGATCTTATAGTTTTTTAGGTTTAGGGGTTTTGGGTTTAGGGTTTTGGGCTTAGGGTGGTTTTTTAGGTTTAGGATTTAAATGAAGGATTTTATCTATGTTTTTAGGTTTTAGGGCTTTGGAATTTTTAGATTAATGTTTTTAGGGTTTTATAGATTTAGAATTTAGGGCTTAGGGTTTATTATGTTTTTTAGGGTATAGCATAGGCTATTTTGGGCTTTGAAGGGTTTAGAGCTTTGTGTTTTTTTTGGGTTTGTCTTATTCAATTTAGGGCTTTATAGGGTATAGAGCTTAGAGTTTTTTAGGTTTAGGGGCTTTTGAGGTTTTAGGGTTTTTAAGGGTTAAGTGTTTCTTATGGTTTAAGGCTTTCAGTTTTTTGTGATTTTCATGTTTAGCTTTTATGGATTTTTAGGGTTTAGGGTTTAGAACTTAGGGTTTTGTAGGAGTTTTAGATGGTTTTTAGGGATTATGTAAGGGTTTAAGGGATTTAGTGTTTTTTAAAGTTTAGGGTTTAGGGTTTCTTAAGGTTTTAGGTTTAACATTTAGGTTTTAGGTAAGGGTTTAGGGCTTTTGGATCTTTAGGATTATGGTTTTTAGGATTTTGTATGATTAGGGTTTAGGGCTTAGGATTTTTTTTTTTTTTTTTTTGTGTTTTAGGGGTTTAGAATAAATGATATAGGGGTTTATAGGGTTTAGAGCTTACAATTTTTTAGGTTTAGGGGTTTTTGTATTCTTTAGAGTTTTTGAGGGTTAAGTGTTTCTTAGGGTTTTATAGGGTTTAGGGTTTCAGGCTTAGCATTTTTTTGTGTGTTTTTATGTTAGGGTTTATGGATTTTAAGGATTTAGGGTTTAGAGCTTACGGTTTTTTTGGTGGTGTTTTAAATGGTCTTTATGGTTTTTTTTAGGATTTATAGGATTTAGGGATTCTTAAGATATATGGTTTCTTAGGGATTTATGTTAGGGTTTAGGGTTTAGGGTTTATGGCTTAGGGTTTTGTTAGGCTTAGAGTTTTAGGTTAATGGTTTTATCTGGGAATTTGGAGTTTAAGGCATTGGGGTTTTTAGGGTTTTTTGAGTTTTATAGGTTTAAGGTTTAGGGCTTAGGGTTTTTCTTCTGTTTTTTAGGATTTAGCATATATGATTTAGGGCTTTATAGTGTTTAGATGTTAGAGTTTTTTAGGTTTAGGGGTTCTTGGGTTTTTTAGGGTTTTTAAGGGTTAAGTGTCTCTTAGGGTTTTTTAGGATTTAGGGTTGATTTTTTTTTCTTTTGGGTTTAGTGTTTTTAAATATTTAGGATTTATGGTTTAGAGCATAGGGCTTTTAGGGAGTTTTCAGGGTTTTAAATGGTTTTTAGGGTTTACTTTAGGGTTTATAGGATTTAGGGTTTCTTAAGGTTTAGGGTTTAGGGCTTTTTAGGGTTATAGGTTCGAAATATAGGGTTTTAGGGTTTAGGGCTTAGGGTTATAGGTTAAGGGTTTTATCTAGAATTTTAGGATTTAGGGCTTTGGGTTTTTTTAGGTTAATGTATTTTAGGGTTTTATAGGTTTAGGATTTAGGGCTTAGGTTTTTTTTTTTTTTTGTGTTTTTTAGCGTTTATAATATATGATTTAGGGCTTTATGGGGTTGAGAGCTTAGCTTCTTTTTGTTTAGGTTTAAGGATTTTGTATTTTTTAAGTTTTTAAAGGGTTAAGTGTTTCTTAGGGTTTTTTAACGTTTAACGGTTTGGGTTTTGTTATGTTTTTTTATGTTTAGGGTTTACAGATTTTTAGGATTTAGGGTTTAGATCTTAGTGTTTTGTAGGGTTTTAAATTTTTATTACGATTTATAGATTTATGGTTTTTTAAGTTTTAGGGTTTAGGGTTTCTTTGGGTTTTAGGTTTAGGATTAAGATTTTAGGTTTAGGGTTTAGGATTTTAGGTTATGTGTATTATCTAGTTTAGGCTTTAAGGCTTTGGGTTTTTTAGGCTAAGGTTTCTCAGGATTTTATAGGCTTAGGGTTTTATCTAGGTTTTTTTTGGTTTAGGGTTTTATCTAGGTTTTTAGGCTTTAAGGCTTTGGGTTTTTTAGGCTAAGGTTTCTTAGGATTTTATAGGCTTAGGTTTTTATCTGGGTTTTTTTTGGTTTAGGGTTTTATCTAGGTTTTTAGGGTTAAAGTCTTTGGGCTTTTTAGGTAAGGTTTTTTAGGATTTTATAAGTTTAGGGTTTAGGGTTTTTTTTTTGTTATTTTGTTTGTGTTTTTTATGATTTAGCATATACAATTTATGGCTTTATGGGTTTAGAGCTTAGAGTTTTTTAGGTTTAGGATTTTTTAGGTCTTTTTAGGGTTTTTTTAGGGTATTGGGCTAAGGGATTTTTTGTGTTTTTTTTAGGGTTCACGGATTTTTAGGATTTACCATTTTGATCTAAGGACTTTAGGGCTTTTAAATAGGTTTTAGGGTTTGACTTAGGTTTTATAGGATTTAGGATTTTTTAACGTTAGGGTTTAGGGTTTCCAATGGTTTAAAGGTTTAGGATTTAGGGTTTTAGGTTAAGGTTTAGGGTTTTAGGCTTAGGATTTAGGGTTTAAGGTTTAGCATTTATGGTTTTAGGTTTAGGATTTAGGGTATTAGGTTTAGGGTTCAAGGCATGGGTTTTTTTTTGTGTGTTTTTTAGGGTTTAGCTTATATGATTTATGAATTTATAGGGTTTGGAGCTTAGACTCTTTTAGGTTTAGGGGTTTAGAGTTTTTGGGGTTTTAAGTTTAGGATTTTGGGTTTTAGGTTAGTGTTTAGTGTTTAGGGCCTAGGGTTTTTTTTAGGTTTAGGGTTTAAGGTTAATGGTTTTACGTAGTTTTTTAGGGTTTAGTGCTTTAGGTTTTTTAGATTAAGGTTTGTTTGGATTTTGTAGGTTTCGGCTTCAGGGATTTGGTGTTCTTTGTGTGTTTGTTAGGGTTTAGCATATACGATTAAGGGTTTTATTGTTCTAAGGGTTTATTTTAGGGTTTATAGAATTTAGGGTTTCTTAGGGTTTTTAGGCTTAGGATATAGAGTTTTAGGTTACGGTTTAGGGTTTTTTAGGTTTAGGGTTTTAGGTTAAGGATTTTATTTAGGTTTTTAGTGATTTATAGGTTTAAGGTTCATGACTTAGGGTTTTATTTTTTATTTTTTAAGATTTAGCATATACGATTTAGGGATATATAGGTTTTGGAGGTTTGACTTTTGTAGGTTTAGAGGTTTTTAAGGTTTTCAAGGTTTAAGTGTTTCTTACCACTTTTTAGGGTTTTGGGTTTAGGCCTTAAGGCTTTATTTTTTTTCTAATTTTTTGGTTTAGGGTTTATAGTTTTTTAGGATTTAGTGTTTAGAGGTTAGGGTTTTGTAGGGGTTTTAAATGGTTTAGAGCTTAGAGTTATTTTAGGTTTAGGGGATTTTGGGTTGTCTTAGTGTTTTTAAGGTTAAGTATTTCTTAGGGTTTTCTATTGATTAGGGTTTAGGGTTTTTTTTGTATCTTTTTTAGTTTAAGATTTATGGATTTTTTAGCATTTAGGGTTTAGAGCTTAGGGTGTTGTAGAGGTTCTATATTTTTTGTTGTGTGTATAGTAGGGTTTATAAGATTTATGGTTTCTTAAGGTCTTGAGTTTAGGGTTTCTTAGAATTTTAGGTTTAGAATCTAAGGATTTAGGTTTGGGTTTAGGGTTTAGGGTTTAGGGTTTAGGGCTTAATGTTTTTTTGGTCTAGTGTTTTAGGTTAAGGGTTTTATCTAGGATTTTTATGGTTTAGGGCTTTGAGTTTTTTAGGTTAAGGGTTTGTAGGAGTTTATAGGTTTAGGGTTTAGGGTTTATTTATGTGTTGTAGGGCTTAGTGTATACGATTTAGGGCTTTATAGGGTTTTGTGCTTAGAGTATTTTTAGGTTTATGGGTTTTTTGGTTTTTAGGGTTTTTAAACGTTAAGTGTTTCTTAGGTTTTCTAGGGCTCAGTTATTTTTATATCTTTTATGTTTAGGGTTTACAGATTTTTAGGATTTAGAGTTTCGAGCGTATGGATTTTATGAGTTTGAAATGGGTTTTAGGGTTTAGTTTAGGATTTATAGGATTTAAGGTTTTAAAGTTTAGGGTTTTAGGTTAAGTGTTTTATCTATGTTTTTTAAGGTTTAGGGCTTTGGGTTTTTTAGGTTAAATGTTTTTAGGATTTTTTAGGTTTATGGTTTAGGGCTTTTCTTTGTTTTTTAGGGTTTAGTTTATACGATTTAGGGTTTTATCGGGTTTAGAGCTTTGAGTTTTTTTAGGTTTAATGGATTTTATATTTTTAGGGTTTTTAAGGGTTAAGTATTTCTTAGGGTTTTTTAGGGTTAAGCATTTTTTTTGTGTGTTTTTAGGTTTAGGGTTTAGAGCTTAGGTTTTTGTAGGGGTTTTAAATGATTTTTAGGGTTTATTTTAGAATTTATAGGATTTAGGGTTTAAGATTTTGGGTTTAGGGTTTAGGTCTTAGGGTTTTTTAAGGTTTAGGGCTTTAGGTTAAGGTTTTTATCTAAGGTTTTAGGGTTTAAGGATTTGGGTTTTTTAGGTTAGGTTTTTTCTGGGTTTTCTAGGTTTATGGTTTAGGGCTGAAGGGGTTTTTTTTTTTTTTTTTTTTGAATGTTTTTTGAGGTTTAGCATATATAGAGTGTTTAGAGCTTAGTGTTTTGTAAGTTTGGGGGGTGTTTTTGGGTTATTTTATGGTTTTTAAGAGTTAAGTGTTTCATAGGGTTTTCTTTATGGGTTTATGGTTTAGAGCTTACAGTTTTGTAGAGGTTTTAAATGGTAGTTATGCTTTATTTTAGGGTTTATATGATTTTGAGTTTCTTAAGAGTTTAGGTGTAGGATTATAATTTTAGGTTAGGGTTTAGGGGTTTGGGCTTAGGGTATTTTTAAGTTTAGGGTTTTTGGTTAAGGGTTTTATCTATGTTTTAAGGGTTTAGGGCTTTGGTTTTTTTTGGTTATGGTTTTTTAGGGCTTTATAGGTGAAGGGTTTACGACTTAGAGTTTTTTTTTGTGTTTTTTATGGTTTAGCATATACAATTAGGGCTTTATTGGGTTTTGAGCATACAATTTTTTTAGGTTTAGAGGTTTTTAGGGTTTTTTCGAAGGTTAAGTGCTTCTTAGGGTTTTCTAGGGTTTAGATCTTAGGGTTCTGTTGTGTTTTTAAGGTTTAAGGTTTACAAATCATTAGGATTAAGGCTTTAGAGCATAGTGTTTTGTAGTGGTTTTAAGTGATTTTTAGGGTTTATATTATGGTTTATAGGATTTAGGTTTCTTAAGGTTTAGGGTTTAGGGTATTTTAGGGATTTAGGTTTAGGATTTAGGGTTTTAGGTTAGGGTTTAGGATTTAGGGCTTAGGGTTATTTAATGTTTAGGGATTTGGGTTAAGGGCATTATCTAGGTTTTTAAGATTTAAGGCTTTGGGATTTTTGGGATAAGGTTTTTTTAGGGTTTTATAGGTTTATGGTTTAGGGCTTCAGTCTTTTTTTTTTTGTGTTGCTAGGTTTTCGCATATACGATTTAGAGTTTTATAGGGTTTAGATATGAGAGATTCTAGGTTTAGGTATTTCTGGTTTTTTTAATGTTTGTAAGGGTATTAAATGTTGTTTAGGGTTTATAGGACCTAGGGTTTCATAAGGTTTAGGGTTTAGAGTTTCATAGGGTTTTAAATTTAGAATTTTGGGTTTTAGGTTAGGCAGTATGGTTTAGGGCTTAGAGGGTTGAGGGCTTTATCTAGGTTTTTAGGGTTTAGGGATTTGGGTTTCTTAGGTTAAGGTTTTTTATGCTTTTATAGGTTTAGGGTTTAGGGTTTAGAGCTTAGGGTTTTGTAGGTTAAGGTTTTTGAGGGTTTTATCTAGGTTTTTGGGGTTTAGGGATTTGGGTGTGTTGGGTTAAGGTTTTTTAGGCTTTTATGGGTTAGGGATTATGGTTTAGGGCTTAGGGTTTTGTAAGTTAAGGTTTTTGAGGGTTTCATAGAATTGGCATTTAGGACTTAGGATATTTTTTGTGTGTTTTTTGGGTTTAGCATATACGATTTAGAGCTTTATAGGGTTTGGAGCTTAGAGTTTTTTAGGTTTAGGTGTTTTTGTTTAGGGTTATTTGTGGTTAAATTTAGGGTTATCTGTGGTTAAGTGTTTCTTAGGGTTTAGCATAAATGATTTAGGGCTTTATAGGGTTTAGATCTTATAGGTTTTTAGATTTAGGGGTTTTAAAGGGCTTATGGTTTAGGGCTTAGGTATTTTTCTATTTTTTTAGATTTTGGGTTTAGGGTTTTTTTTTTTTTAGGTTTAGGATTTTAGGTTAAGGATTTTATCTAGGTTTATAGGTTTTAGGGCTTGGGAATTTTTGGATTAAGGTTTTTAGGGTTTTATAGATTTAGGATTTAGGGCTTCGGGTTTATTGTGTTTTTTAGGGTTTAGCATAGATTATTTAGGGCTTTAAAGGGTTTAGAGCTTTGAGTTTTTTTAGATTTAAGGGATTTTATATTTTCAGGTTTTTAAGGGTTAAGTGTTTCTTAGGGTTTTTTAGGACATAGGGTTATTTTTAGGTTTGGGGTTTTGGGTTAAGGTTTTTTTTTTTACAGTTTTTAGGGTTTAGGGCTTTGAGTTTTTTAGGTTTAGGATTTTAGGTTTAGGGTTTTATCTGGATTCTTATGCTTTAAGGATTTTGGTTTGTTAGGTTAAGGGTTTTTATGGTTTTATAGGTTTAGGTTTAGGACTTATGATTTTATTTTTTTTTGGTGTTTTTTGGGCTTAGCATAAATGATTTAGAGCTTTATATGGTTTTGAGGTTAGAGTTTTTTAAAGATAGGGGTTTTTGTATTTTTTAGGGTTTTTAAGGGTTAAGTGTTTCATGTGGTTCTTTTAGGGTTTACGGTTTAGAGCTTAGGGTTTTTTAGGGGTTTTAAATTATTTTTATGGTTTATTTTAGGGTTTAGAGTATGTAGGTTTTCTTATGGTTTAAGTGTAGGATTTCTTAGGGTTTTAGGTTTAGAATTTAGGATTTTAGGTTAGGGCTTTGGGTTTAGGGTTATAGGTTAAGGGTTTTATCTATGTTTTTAAGTTTAAGGCTTTATGTTTTTTGGGTTTTAGGGTTTCTTAGGGTTATAGGTTAGGGATTTAGAGTTTTAGGTTAGGCTTTAGTGTATAGGGCGTAGGGTTTTTTTAGGTTTGGGGTTATAGGTTAAGGGTTTTAACTAGGATTTTAGGGTTTAGGGCTTTTGGTTTTTTAAGGTTAATGTTTTTTAGGGTTTTATAGGTTTAGGATTTAGGGCTTAGGTTTTCTTTTTTTGTGCGTGTTTTTTAGCGTTTAGCATATGTGATTTTGGGATTTATAGGGTTTAGAGCTTAGTTTTTTTTTTTTTTTTTTGGTTTAACGGATTTTGGATTTTTAAAGGTTTTTAAGGGTTAAGTATTTCTTAGGGTTTTTTGAGGTTTAAGGTTTAGGGGCTTGGGTTTTGTTGTGTTTTTTATGTCTAGGGTTTACAGATTTTTAGGATATATGGTTTAGATCTTAGTGTTTTATAGGGGTTTTAAATTGTTTTTAGTGCTTAGGGTTTCTTTGGGTTTTAGGTGTAGGAATAAGATTTTAGGTTTAGGGTTTGGGGCTTAGGGTTTTTAAGGTTTAGGGTTTTAGGTTAAGTGTATTATCTAGTTTAGGGTTTAAGGATTTGGGTTTTTTAGGCTAAGGTTTCTTAGGATTTTTTAGGTTTAGGGTTTTATCTTGGTTTTTTTAGGTTTAGGGTTTTATCTAGGTTTTTAAGATTTAAGTCTTTGGGTTTTTTAGGTAAGATTTTTTAGGATTTTATATGTTTAGTGTTTAGGGCTTACGTTTTTTTTTTGTTTTTGTAATTTGTGTTTTTTAGGGTTTAGCATATACAATTTAGGGCTTATAGGGTTTAGATCTTAGAGTTTTTTAGGTTTAGGGGTTTTTGGGTCTTTTATGGTTTTTAAGGAATAAGTGTTTCTTAGGGTTTTTATAAGGCGTAAGGTATAGGTCTTAGGGGTTTTTTTTATGTTTTTTTTAGGGTTTACGGATCTTTAGGGGTTTTAAATTGTTTTTAGGGTTTGTCTTAGGTTTTATAGTATTTAGAGTTTCTTAAGGTTGGGGTTTAGGCTTTCTTAGGCTTTTTAGGATTAGGATTTAGGGTTTTAGGGTTGGGTTTAGAGTATTAGGTTTAGGATTTGTGGTTTTAGGTTTAGGATTTACTGTTTTAGGTTTAGGGTTCAAGGCTTAGTGTTTTTTTTTTTGTGTTTTTTAGTGTTTAGCTTATATGATTTAGGTATTTATACGGTTTGGAGCTTAGACTCTTTTAGGTTTAGGGCTTTTAAGTTTAGAATTTTGGGTTTTAGGTTAGGGTTTAGTGTTTATGGCCTCAGGTTTTTTTAGCTTTAGGGTTTAAGGTTATTGGTTTTATCTATGTTTTTAGGGTTCAGTTCTTTGGATTTTTTAGATTAAGTTTTTTTTTTTTTTGGATTTTATAGATTTCGGCTTTAGGGATTTGGGGTTCTTTGTGTGTTTGTTAGGGTTTAGCATACACGATTAAGGGTTTTATTGTTTTAAGGGTTTATTTTAGGGTTTATAGAATTTAGGGTTTCTTAGGGTTTTTAGGTTTAGGGTATAGATTTTTAGGTTACGGTTTAGGGTTTTTTAGGTTTAGGATTGTAGGTTAAGGATTTTATCTAGGTTTTTAGGGTTTTATAGGTTTAAGGTTCAAGGCTTAGGTTTTTTACGTTTTTTTAGGGTTTAGCATATATGATTTAGGGATATATAGGGTCTGGAGGTTTGACTTTTTTAGGTTTAGGGGTTTTTAAGGTTTTAAAGGTTTAAGTGTTTCTTACCACTTTTTAGTGTTTAAGGTTTAGGCCTTAGGTCTTTTTCTTCTTCTAATTTTTAGGTTTAGGGTTTATAGTTTTTTAGGATTTAGTGTTTAGAGGTTAGTGTTTTGTAGGTGTTTTAAATGGTTTAGAGCTTAGAGTTTTATTAGGTTTAGGGGTGTTTGGGTTATCTTAGTGGTTTTAAGGGTTAAGTTTTTCTTTGGGTTTTCTATTGATTACGGTTTAGAGTTTTTTTTGTGTTTTTATCAATTTAAGGTTTATGGATTTTTTAGGATTTAAGATTTAGAGCTTAGGGTGTTGTAGAGGTTTTAAATGCTTTGTAGTGTTTATATTAGGGTTTATAAGATTTATGGTTTCTTAAGGTCTTGAGTCTAGGGTTTCTTAGAATTTTAGGTTCAGAATCTAAGGATTTAGGTTAGGGTTTAGGGTTTAGGGTTTTGGGGTTCATGTTTTTCTAGGTCTAGTGTTTAGGTTAAGGGTTTTATCTGGGATTTTTATGGTTTAGGGCTTTGGGTTTTTTAGATTAATGGTTTTTAGAATTTTATAGGTTTTTGGTTTAGGGCTTAGGGTTTTTTTGTCTACTTTAGGGTTAAGCATATAAGATTTAGGGCTTGATAGGGTTTAAAGCTTAGAGTTTTTTAGGTTTAGGACATTTTTGGATTTTTAAGGGTTAATTTTTTCTTAGGGTTTCTGGTTTAGAACTTGGGGTTTTAAATGGCTTTCAAGGTTTATTTTAGGGTTTATAGGATTTAGAGATTCTTAAGGTTTAAGGTTTAGAGTTTATTAAGGTTTTAGGTTTAGGATTTAGAGTTTTAGGTTAGGATTTAGAGCTTAGGGTTTTTTAGGTTAAGGGTCTTGTTTAGGTTTTTAGGTTTTTAGGTTTTAGGGCAATGGGTTTTTTAGGTTAAGTGTTTGTAGGAGTTTATAGGTTTAGTGTTTAAGGCTTAGGGTTTATTTATGTGTTGTGGGGTTTAGTATATAGGATTTAGGGCTTAATGGGGTTTTGAGCTTAGAGTTTTTTTAGATTTAGGGGTTTTTTGGTTTTTAGGGTTTTTAAGGGTTAAGTGTTTCTTAGGTTTCCCAGGGCTTAGTTATTTTTTGTATTTTTTAGATTTACGGTTTACAAATTTTTAGGATTAAGAGTTTCAAGCGTATGAATTTTAGGAATTATAAATGGGTTTTAGGGTTTATTTTAGGATTTACAGGATTTTGGGTTTCTTAAGGTTTAGGGCTTGAGGTTTCTTCGAGTTTTAGGTGAAGGATTTAGTCTTTTAGGTTAGGATTTAAGGTATAGGGCTTAGGGGTTTTTTTTTTTTTTTTTATGTTTAGGTGCTTAGGTTAAGGTTCTTATCTAGGTTTTTAGGGTTTATGGCTTTGGGTTTTTTGGGTAAAGGTTTTTATGGTTTTATAGGTTTAGGGTTTCGGACTTACGATTTTTTTTGAATTTTTTAGGGTTTACCATATAAAATTAGGGCTTTATAGGGTTTTGAGCTTACAATTTTTTTGGGTTTAGAGGTTTTTAGGGTTTTTCAAGGTTAACTACTTCTATGGATTTTCTAGGAAAGGTCTTAAGGTTTTGTTGTGTTTTTAAGATTTAAGGTTTATGGATATTTACGATTTAGACTTTAGAGCTTAGGTTTTTGTAAGGGTTTTAAATGTTTTTTAGGGTTTATATTATGGTTTATAGGATTTAGGGTTTCTTAAGGTTTAGGGTTTAGGGTATCTTAGGTATTTAGGTTAAGGATTTAGGGTTTTAGGTTAGGGTATAGGGTTTAGGGCTTAGGGTTTTTTTAGGTTTAGGAATTTGGGTTAAGGGCTTTATCTAGGTTTTTAAGGTTTAAGGCTTTAGGATTTTTAGGTTCTGGTCTTCTAGGATTTTTTAGGTTTATGGTTGAGGGCTTAGTTTTTTTTTTTTTTTATGTTTTTAGGATTTCGCATATACGATTTTGAGTTTTATAGGGTTTAGAGATTAGAGATTTTAGGTTTAGGGATTTTTGGTTATTTTAGGCTTTTTAAGGGTATTAAATGGTGTTTAGTGTTTATAGGACTTAGGGTTTCATAAGGTTTTAAATTTAGATTTAGGGTCTTAGGTTAGGGTTTATGGTTTAGGGCTTAGGGGTTCTTTAGGTTTAGAATTTTAGGTTGAGGGTTTTATATAGGTGTTTAGGGTTTAGGGATTTGGGTTTGTAAGGTTAAGGTTTTTTAGGCTTTTATATGTTTAGAGTTTAGGGCTTAGGGTTTTGTAGGTTAAGGTTTTTAAGGATTTTATAGATATGACATTTAGGGCTTAGGTTTTTTTTGTGTGTTTTTAGGGTTTAGCCTATACAATTTAGTGCTTTATAGGGTTTTGAGCTTAGAGTTTTTTAGGTTTAGGTGGTTTTGGGTTATTTAGTGTTAAGTGTTTCTTAGGGTTTTTCAAGGGTTTAGCATAAATGATTTAGGGCATTATAGGGTTTATATCTTATAGTTTTTTAGGTTTAGGGGTTTTGGGGGTTTTTAAGGGCTTACAGTTTAGGGCTTAGGTTTTTTTTTCTGATTTTTTAGATTTAGGGTTTAGGGCTTAGGGCTTAGGGCTTTTTTAGGTATAGGATTTTAGGTTAAGGATTTAACTAGGTTTTTAGATTTTTGGGCTTTGGAATATTTAGATTAAGGTTTTTAGGGTTTAATAGATTTAGGATTTAAGGTATAGGGTATAGGGTTTTTTGTATTTTTTAGGATTTATCATATACGATTTAGGGCTTTGTAGGGTTTAGAACTTTGAGTTTTTTTAGGTTTAAAGGATTTCATATTTTTATGGTTTTTAAGGGTTAAGTGTTTCTTAGGAATTTTTAGGGCTTAGGGTTATTTTTAGGTTTAGGTTTAGGGTTATGGGTTAAGGATTTTACTAAGGTAATAGGGTTTAGGGCTTTGAGCTTTTTTAGTTAAGATTTTTAAAGACTTTATAGGTTTAGGGTTTAGGTTTTAAAGTTTTTTTGTGTTTTTAGGGTTTAACAAATACGATTTAGGGCATTGTAGGATATAGAGCCTAAAGTTATTTAGGTTTAGGGTTTTTTATGTTTTTCTAAAGAAGTGATGAGTTAAGTGTTTCTTAGGGTTTAGGGCTTAGGGTGCTTTTATGTTTTTTAGATATAGGGTTTACGGATTTTTAGGATTTAGGGTTTATAGCTTAGGTTTTTGTAGGGATTTTAAATGGGTTTTAGGGTTTATTTTAGGGTTTCTTAATGTTTAGGGTTTCATAGTGTATTAGGTTTAGGATTTAGGGTTTTAGGTTAGAATTTAGAGTTTAGGACTTTTGTTTTTTTTAGGTTTAGGGTTTTAGGCTATGGTTTTTACTAAGTTTTTAGGGGTAAAGGCTTTGTGTATTTTAGATTAAGGTTTTATAGGGCTTTATATGTTTAGGGTTTAGGGCTTAGAGTTTTTTTGTTCTTTTTTTATACGATTTAGGGATTTACAACATTTAGAGCTTAGAGTTTTTTGAGGTTTAGAGGTTTTTTAGGTTTTTAACGGTTTTTAAGGATTAAGTGTTTCTTAGGATTTGTTAGGGTTTAGGGTTTTGGGGTTCATGGTTTTTTATGATTTTTAGGTTTAGGGTTTATAGACTTTTAGGATTTAGGGGTTAGAGCTTAGAGTTTTGAACGGTTTTAAATGGTTTGTAGGGTTTATGGGATTTACGGTTTCTTAAGGTTTACGGTTTAGGGTTTCTTATGGTTTTAGGTTAGGGTATAGGGTTTAGGCCTTAGTGGTTTTTATGTTTATGGTTTAAGGTTTGGGTTTAGGGTTTCGGGCTTAGGGTTTTTTTAGGTTTAAGATTTTAGATTAAGGGTTTTATCTAGGTTTTTAGGGTTTAGGGATTTGGGTTTATTAGGTTAAGGGTTTTAGGGTTTAGGGCTTTTTGTGTTTCTTAGGGTTTACCTTATATGATTTAGGGCTTTATAGGGTTTTGAGGTTAGTGTTTTTCAGGGTTCGTTGTTTCTTTATTTTTTAGGGCTTTTAAGAGTTAAGTGTTTCTTAGGGTTTTTGTAGGGTTTAGGGTTTTGGCCTTAGGGGTTTTCTAAGTTTAGGGTTTAATGTTAGCGTTTACTATTTTGGGCTGAGGGTTTTTTTAGGTTTAGGATTTTAGGTTAGGGGTTTTATTTGTGATTTTAGGCTTTAAAAATTTGGGTTTGTTAGGTTAAAGGTTTTATAGTTTTAGGGTTTAGGGCTTATGATTTTTTTTTTTGTGTTTTTTAGGGTTTAGCATATATGATTGCATGCGTTATAGGGTTTTGAGGTGAGAATTTTCTAAAGTTAGGGTTTTTGTATTTTTTAGGGTTCTTAAGGGTTATGTGTTACTTAGGGTTTAAGGTTTAGAGGTTAGGGTTTTAAAGGGTTATGTGTTACTTAGGGTTTAGGGTTTAGAGGTTAGGGTTTTTTAGCGGTTTTAAATTGTTTTTAGGATTTATTTTAGGGCTCATATGATTTAGGTTTTCTTATGGTTTAAGGTTTAGAATTTCTTAGGGTTTTAAGTTTAGGATTTAGGAATTTCGGTTAGGGTTTTGGGGTTAGGGTTATAGGTTAAGGGTTTTGTCTATGTTTTTAAGATTAAGGGATTTAGGTTTTTTGGGTTATAGGTTTAGGGTATAGGGCTTAGGGTTTTTTTTTGGTGTTTTTAAGGGTTTAGCATATACGATTTAGGGATTTATAATGTTTAGAGCTTAGAGTTTTTTTCGATTTAGGGATTTTTGGGTTTTTTTGGATTCTTAAGACTTAAGTGTTTGTTATGGTTTATGGTTTAGCGCTTAGGGATTTTTTAAGTGTTTTTTGGTTTAGGGTTTATCAATTATTAGGATTTAGGATTTTTTGTTAAGGTTTAGGGTTAAGGGATTAGGGTGGGATTTTTAGGTTTAGGGCTTTAGGTAAAAGTTTTTATCTAGGTTTTTAGGGTTTAGGGCTTTGGGTTTTTAGGTTAATGTTTTTTGGGTTTATAGGTTTAGGGTTTAGGGTATAGGGGTTTTTATGGTTTAGCTTATATGATTTATGGCTTTGTAGGGTTTAGAGCTTATAGTTTTTTAGGTTTAGGGTTTTTAAGGTTTTTTAAGGATTAAGTGTATCTAAGGGTTTTTTAAGATTTAGGGTTTAGGGCTTAAGGTATTTTTTATGTCTTTTAGGTTTAGGGTTTACGGATTTTCATGATTTAGGGATTAGAGATTCGGGTTTTGTAGGGGTTTATATGGTTTTTAGGGTTTATTTTAGGGTTTATATGATTTAGGGTATCTTAAGGTTTAGCTTTTCTTAGGGTTTTCGATTAGGGATTTAGGTTAAGGGTTTTATCAATGATCTTAGGGTTTAGGGCTTTGGTTTTTTTTTTTTTTTGTGTTTTTAGCGTTTAGCATAACTGATTTGGTGCTTTATATGGTTAAGAGCTTAGAGTTTTTTAGGTTTAGGGGTTTTTGGGTTTTTTTAAGGTTTTTAAGGGTTAAGTGTTTCTTAGGGTTTTTGAAGGTTTAGGTTTAGGGTTGAGGGTTTAATTTGTGTTTTTAAGGTTTAGGGTTTACATATTTTTAGAATTAAGGGTTCCAAGCTTAGATTTTTAGGGGTTTTAAATTGTTTTTAGGGATTATAGGATTTAAGGTTTCTTTGGGTTTTAGGTTTTTAGGTTAGGGTTTAGGTTTAGGAATTAGAGTTTTAGGTTGGGGGTTTTTTAAAAACGTTGATAGAACACTTAACCTAAAAACCTAAACCTATAAATCCCAAGCACTAAACCCTAAACCTTAACCTAAAACCCTAAATCCTAAATCTAAAACCCTAAGAATCCCTAAACCCTAAACCATATGAAACCCCAAATCCTATAAACCCTAAAATAAACCCTAAACCCATTTAAAACCCCTACAAAACCATAAGCTCTAAACCCTAAATATTAAAAATCTGTAAATCGTAAACCTAAAAAATACAAAAGGGCCCTAAGCCCTAAACCCTAAACCATAAAAAAGACCCTAAGAAACACATAAACCATAAAAACCCTTTAGAAACTCAAAAAACCCCCAAACCTAAAAAACTCCAAGATCTAAACCCTATAAAGCCCTAAATTGTATATCCTAAACCCTAAAATCCACACACAAAAAAAAAAAAAAACCTAAGCCCTAACCCCTAAACCTATAAAATCCTAAAAACCTAAAAAACCCAAAGCCCTAAACCCTAAAAACCTAAATAAAACCCATAACCTAACACCCTAAACCAAAAAAAATCCCTAAGCCATAAACCCTGAACCCATATCTAAAAAATAGAAAAAAACCCTAAGCCCTAAGCCCTAATCCCTACAAAACCCTAAGAAACACTTAACCTTTAAAAGCCCCAAAAACCCTAAAAAACCCTAAACCTAAAAAACTCTATGCTCTAAACCCTATAAAG